>JAQGBT010000099.1:0-85290 GCA_034698585.1 Disparrhopalites patrizii
TAAAATTTGATTGGATGATTTGAAAGTAAAATTTGATTGGATGATTTGAAAGTAAAATTTGATTGGATGATTTGAAAGTAAAATTTGATTGGATGATTTGAAAATAAAATTGGATTGGGGGATCATGAAGTAAAATTTGATTGGATGATTTGAAAATAAAATTTGATTGGGTGATTTGAAAGTAAAATTTGACTGGATGGCCATGAAGTAAAATTTGATTGGATGATTTGAAAGTAAAATTTGATTGGATGATTTAAAAGTAAAATTTGATTGGGTGATTTGAAAGTAAAATTTGATTGGATGGCTATGAAGTAAAATTTGATTGGATGATTTGAAAGTAAAATTTTATTTTATGTAGTTTATTCGTAAATTTGGGTTGATTTGGTTAGAATGCCATTTTGATTTTGATTTTGGCCAGTTATATTTGACTTAATTAGATTTGGCTACGATTACGGATTACATTTTGATTTGACTAAAATTAAGATTTGATTTGACGACAATTACACTTTGATTTGAATACGACTACAATGACATGTATCAATTCATCAAAAATTATGAACCAGCATTGAGGTCTAGATTGTCCCTAGGTTGATTGGACGACTAATTGATTAGATGAGAACTGAGAACCTTGCTTGGCAAACAGTAGTAACCTTTAGTTTGTTATTTCCTTCGAAATGTTCTGAGACAAAATCTCAAAAGATTGTTGATTTGAAAAATATTTGAAATTGAACGAAGCAACAATATTGAATTGGTCGGAAATATTGTGAAAGCAACGGAAGGGAAATGTGACCGAAGACGATGGGACACGTTGTACATTTCATATCTCCATACATTTCTTTTTTTTATTATTATGATTCCCATGTCCTTTAGAAATTTCTTTCCCTTTTTTTGTCTACCCCCCACTCCTCTCTCTTTCTCTCTCTCTCTCTCTCTCCCTGAAACGCCTTCCATATTCCAAGAACAAATTTAATAATTTATCAAATAGTTACAAAATTTACACATAGAGGAGCAAACATTTTCCCTTTTCGAAAAGCCTTCTACACGCGCAGTGTCGCTGCTGAAAAATCAAGCAGACCAAAATGAAAAAGGCCAAAAAAAAAAAAAAAATTCAGGGACTATATCAAAACTTTTATTTTTCAGTATACACCAATTTTTTCCTTGTATCTAAAGCATCTCTCTCTCTCCCTCCCTTATACTTTTCAATGTGGATATACATACCCTTTTTTATTGATGCTTCACTCTTTTGAAAAAATATTTAATAGGGAGATTCCATTTTTATTAGGATGTGGCTGCATATTTACAAAAAAAAAAAAATCCTATTTACCACATCAACCCAAGGCTTTCTAGTGTATTCTGTACAGCTCAAGCCTGTATGTAGTCACATAATCATTATTCTTCTTATTTTTCTCATTTTGTTTATATTATCACATTTTTATTGATGCTCCTTTCTCCCTTGCAAATCGTCAGAGGGAGTCCATTTTTTCCTTGAAGGTGGCTATCGAATTTTGGTTCAGTATATTTTTTTTTCTTCTCTCCCAAACTTCGATGTAAAAACTCCGAGCTGATCATTTTATAGAGACAAAGCAAGAGCATAAAAAACAAAAATTTTAAATTGTCACTTTAGACCCCGAATGTCTAGGTAGAACACGTCTTCGGTATCTTGGATATTATGATTTCGTAAAAAAAAAGATAAAGGATTAAAAGCATAATAAGCATGAAGCATAATCAATTTCAAAAGGCATAATTGATTTCAAACGGCATAATTGTCCGACAACGAACCCTAGAAGTGAATATTTCGGAGGAAAACGTCAGATTTACTTTTATAACGGCTTGTCCGTCATCACTGTTGATGTTTAAAGTATTTCTGACTGTATAGCCTGTACTTCTTTTTTCTCTCGTTATTATTGCTAATTAGTGGGTGAAAGCTACTCAGGATTCCAGAAAATGAAAATTTGCTGTCACAAAATTCTTTAAAATTATTTGCACTTTCACAAGATAACGGCCGGATAATTGGCACGTTTTGTAAAAATGAGTCTTGTAAGAAGCATATTTTGTTTTGAAAATAAATAATG
This sequence comes from Disparrhopalites patrizii, assembly GCA_034698585.1. Lineage (NCBI taxonomy): Eukaryota > Metazoa > Arthropoda > Collembola > Symphypleona > Sminthuridae > Disparrhopalites > Disparrhopalites patrizii. Next base: position 2,073 of record JAQGBT010000099.1, read on the forward strand.
TGGTTATCCCTATCATTTATGTACTATTTGCATTCTTTAATTTCATTCACCTCTGCCATTTTTTGAAAGAAAAAAAAAAAAATCCTAACCGAACTTCCACTTGTAAGTACTGTGATTAAAGAATCAAATCTAATCATGTCCAGGGTGCCTTGGATTCAAGGAATTGATTCCAAAATATTTTTTTCCTGTAACTTCAATGCATTGTGAGCTCTCTGTGGATAATAAAACCCGATCTTGAGATATAGAGGAAAAAATGTTTCATCTCCTTGTATTTCTGACATTTCCACCCTCGTCCATCCATTCCTACATGGTAAAAAGGGATGATTGACTGGTTAAATGGTATGAAAAGCTGTAATTCCAGTGCATTTTTTTTTCTACACTAATTTTTCTCCCCATCAAAAATCTTCGTATCATTCGATAGAAAAATACTGATGTATAGGCCAGAGCTAAAGGGAATTTTGTATGATGTTTGTATGGGAGAAAACAGGGTTGTGGGGATATAGCCAATTTAACCCCTTCGTATGAATATGTACAACGATTTAATTTTTTTTTTTTTTTTACCATTGGACCAGAACTTGTTTTTTGATTCATGCGATGTATATTTGTGATGTGGCATTTTTCTTGGCGAGTTTATTAATTTTTTTTTTTTTTTTGTGTTCTACTACATTTTTGACGGATATTTTGTTCTATACATTCTGAACTGTTTGAACCCGGCACAAAAACGTTCTGCTCCATTCTCTTTTTTAGTCTGTGGATGAAGAAGGGAATGTGTGTGCCTTTTTTTTTTTTGGCAATGAATGTCAGGGGATAATATTCATAGGTAGAATTTACGGGGTATTTTGTATGTGTTCAAAAAAATCAGGGCGGAAGGTGTACATTTGTGCTTATATATACATATATGATAAAGTCAATACCTACACGGGGTTTTCATTTATGTCAGAGTTTTGTAAAAGAGAGACTTGCTCTTTGTTTGTTGATTCTTCGGCCGTTTAATATTTCATTTATTTCCTTCATGTATAGTTACGTACACATCCGAGGGTAAGCATAACAGTAGATCCCCAGCTACAGTCCAAAATGTGCAAATCGCATTTATCAGTACACTACTTATTTGTAGATAAAAGTTTACCATGTCCCTTTCTATAAAGAGGATAAAAAAAAATCCACAAAAGACGCCGAATTTTTGGAGAAATTTAATATCTCCAATGAAATCACTAGAAATATTCAGGACCCAAGTAACCTTCATGATGTTGAAATATTGCAGGTAATGGCTGCAAACTTCGCCAGGCGAAATTGGTTTTAGATTAATTTTAAATTGGTTTAATTTGGTAAGCAGTATGGCTAGGCCTTTTCTACAGTACTGTCGAAATGCTATATCCCAGTCTGGCACTCTGTAAAGACGATACTACAATTCCATCTAATTTGGGCCAGGTGAAAGTATAACCAGTTTCCAGTGGATTTTCTTCAATGCCAATTTTAAATTGCTCCGGCTACACATTTGGTCACATTACAAATTTGCTTTTCATGCAGACAAGAAAGTGCTTTAAATTAGCCATTTTGCACATTTCGATGCGTTTTTGGACGAGTGGGGGGGCCTAATGTTTCTCCATGAATTATGTATACAACGTATGAATTTCATGTCCTACTTATTGCGCTTCAAGATTATGCTGGATTTATTTCTCTTTAAAATTGACGTTGCAATCATCCCTTTCTCTTATTCCAGTTCGGTGTTTTTCTGCTCTCTCCCGCTCTTTTTATCCTCTCTCTCTCTCTCTTCCTTCTGGATTTAATCCATTCCTCTCTTCATTTTACTCCCTTTCCTTTTTTCTCGGAATATCATTATCGTCCTTCTTCCTTTTTTTTCTTCTATACTGTTTTTCCTCCTTGCACTTTCTGGGTATCATTCTTGTTTGCCTGTTACTTTCTTGTTTTGTTATTTCTAAACTGGTATTTAATTTAGCTTTTTACTCCTTGCTTTCTCCATCTAGTAGTAGTTGGTGTTTTCTCCCATTTTTTCATCCTTTTTTCCTTAACGACTTCGCGTTTCCATTTTTGTTTTTACCACTCTCTCTCTCTCTCTTTCTCTCTCTCTCTTATTCTCTATCTCCGTTCTCCGTGTATATCGCTTTTTCTATTTCCTGTTTTTCTTATTGTTTTCCCTCTCTGTCCCCTTTTATTTTTACCACCCATTACCATTTGTGACGGCTTTCTCTCTCTCTCTCTCTGACTTTTCCCTCTCCACTCTCATTTGTTACTCTTTCTCTCTCTCGCTCACTATTTTTCATGAGCCACTCTCCCTTTTGTCTACAAATTTCTGACGATGTATTCGAAAAGAAATGGTAAAAGGAAATGAAATCATGATGCGACTGCGAGTCTCTCTATCTGTTTTCTTCCCCTTTTCCATTTTGTGTTTCGTTGACGTAATATGAAAACTTAAGTATCTCAAAAAGAATTATCGATTTGGAATTGATTTTCTTATTTTCTTCCTCAAAGTTCTCCCCTCCTCCCCTCTGTGTATAGTGTATTCCGTTGTACACAATTTCTTCGGGGAAATTTACTTTCGGGTAGGTAGAGTGAAAATATTTTTTCCCTCTCCTTGACTGCTTTTAATATGCGTTTTCCTCTCTCTCTCTCTCCCCTTTCCCCATATTTTTCAAGCCCGGGCAACATAATGAAAAAAGAGCGCACAAGTCAACTCCTTTCCCCCCTCTTGATGTTTTCGGGCGATGATGAGTGGAAATTTTTGTGGAGTGTAGAGCCTTCCTGTATTAAACCGACGTAGAAAGAAGCCCAGAATTTTTTTTTTTTTTTTCGTAAATAATAAACAGCAGCTCCCATATAAGTGAAGTACATGTCTTCCAGGAATACGTCAACGGATTACGTATGTATAAGGATGCTAAGGTACCGTTTTTCCGCTCGACCTCTTCCCCCCTGTATTTTATTATTTAAAAAAAAAACGAAGGAATGTTTTTACCCGTATAATTCCTTTTTCCTCTGATATCACACGACCGAATCTTTTATTATTACCAACTCCCAAATACATCCATTTCTTTTTTGTCCTCGTATTTTAAAAATGATTGTTTCTTCTTAGGGTACTTCCTACAAAATATGGTTTATACACAATACAAAAAAAGATAGGACACGAAAGATTACCATATAAAAATTAATGCACAAGTCACACAAGGAATAATTCTATGTATACAAATACAACGGATGACAAGTGACAACAAAGGTAACAAAGGTAAAAGGCGATTCAAAAAATATGGGAAAATTCTTTTTAAAAAACACATGCCTCACATGCGTATCTCCAGCCACGTATGTATTTACATGCAGTGCTATGATTAGAATATACGATACGTAATTATGTTATCATTCCAAAAAAAATTGTATATTTACTTACTTAAAAGTAATATGTATTATAAGTTTATATAAAAGTACATTCATTTTAGCCAATCCTCCCAAAAAATCCCGCCACAGAATCCATGAGTCCATTCATGAAATGGGAGAATTGGGCTGGATTTCCCTTAATTGGACTACTATTGAGGTGAGCATTATAATTCATGGTGGAAACTGGCTGGGTCCCTGTTGGGGAGGAGGCAGAGGGAGAATAACCAGGGGTTGAATGAGGGGGTGGAGGGGGCGGGGGAGGAGGTCGTCGGACCGTAGCAACTGGTGTCACCGTGGAAGGACTCCGAATGAGCATGGTCGGGACCAAAGTTTTACCCACACGTAAATGTGTGAAATGCGGGTAACTCGGGATGTGAGGATCCGATAACATCCCATTACTGCTACTACCCAAAGGAATCCAGCCCACCTGATGAGGGGGTGTCCCACTGGAGATGTATTTGAAGGAATCCGTGGTGGAGATTAAGGGCGTGGATGGAGCATCCGTGATCAACTCCAACCCCGTCGCCTTATCAATACTGAGGAGGTTCCCCCTGGGACCATTATAATGTGTTGGTGGGACACCCTTGGGATGGGTTTTGGTCAAAGTGGAATAACCCGGAGAGAGCTGATCCGGTCCGATTCCTTTCCCAAAAATACTGGCATACCTTGGGCCATGTGGACCACCTTGTGCACTCTCATTTCGGTGGGCACTCATGGCCGTCTTCAAACCCAGGGCTTGCATGGGATGGATCGTTCTCAGGTTATATCCGTAGTTCAGGGGATGAGGATGATGATGATTGTGATGATGAGGTTGTGGTGGGGTATGAGCGGAATGTGGAGGACCCATTAAGTAGTCACTGGGACTTCCGGCTGGGACAAAATTGGGGGCATAAGCCATGGTGGCATCATGGGGAGAGAAAGGGAAATGTCGTTCCCGGGGTGAGAAAAATACCTTCATTTCCGATGGTTTCTTCAAGGTAGGTCGGGGTGCGGTCATGGCAAGGTTGGGCATGGACTGTTCCAAACCGGGATTCTGTCGTTGTCGCAGTCGATTTAGTTTCAACCGATTTGGCCGTCTTGGACGATCCCCTCCATTGAGTAGGGCGGGCATGGCTGTGGTAGAGATCTTCCCTGGCTCCGAAGATGAGGCGGAGGTGGAATCTGTGGTGGATGTGGAAGGTCGACGTCGGGAACCCTTTGAATCCGCTACTTTACTGTGGGTATTACTGTAGGCTCCGTGGTAATTGTGATTTTCGTGGTATTTCGGCTGGTGTTGCTGTCCATGGGCCTTGGCCTGCTCATTGGCATAATGCTCCCCGTGCACGAGCTTCTCGTTGGTCTTATGGGCTTGATGGTGACCCTTGTGATGACCGTTCTTCGTCTCGTGCTCATTCTTGACCTTCTCCCCTTCCGTTTTTTCTCGATAAGTCCCCTGTGTCATCCATTGATTTTAAAGCCAAAAACCATTATTTTTATTCATATCACTCTACTACACGGCACTATAACATTTATTTTATTCCTCCCAAGCACCAGTAAATACATATATTATGTATGTACATACAAATAACTACCCAAATAAATCAAGCTCCAACTGCGTATTGATTATTGATACGTGCAATAAATCCGTATTTTTATTGTCCTTTTCCGGCAGTTCCTCATATGACAAAGCACATTTCTCGGAAGGAGGAAAAGTGGCCGGGGAAGTAAATATAAAAAGCATAGCCAATGTAATGCATAGCCGTAGTAAAAAAAAGCATAGTCAAATGGAAGCGCCTATTTTATTAACAAAGCGTCCGCTCAAGTAAATTTACCGCCTTCAATAATACATTTGTCGGACTTTGCGGCTTAGAAAAATTTTGACAGCACTATGTATTCCCAAGAAATAGTATCACATAATCCTGGTATTCACACCACGGATTGAATCTTCTTAATGATTATGATACCTTTTTCTTAGAAGTGAGATTGAAGGGAAAATCACACCCCTAAAGAGAAATCAACCAGTGCTAAAATACGTGAGTATCCATATATACATCTATATATATATACTATATACAGACACACCGACAAGGATGATGATGACACAGAGTATAAAAAAAAACCAAAGAAGCAATAGACCATAGTACTTGTTGTGACCACAAATTAAAAACAAAAAAAGGTTGGTAAAAGTGCTGTGTTCAAAATATGTTATTATCGGCTTTGTAGTCTATAAAAAAAAACCATATCACTGGATTTTTTGCTTGGATTGCAAATTCTTTTTAGACATAAAGGTTACTTTAACCCAAGCCTGCACATTGAGCATATTTTTTGGTGTACGTTTGTTTAGTAAAGTACCTTTTTTAGAGTATTATATGTACGTAATATTGTTAGTGGGTAACATTCTCTCATCCAATTGCCTATAAAAAATATTTAAAAAAAAGGAAGGTAAAAAAAAAAGATTTCATGGGACACAGCCCGTCAACGATGGACATAATATTTAGAAGGAATCCTTTTAATAATACTTTTACCCCTTTACTTTCTTCTGAAAACATACATACATATATGTGTACGTCTATGTACTTTATTGGCACTCTCATCACATCACCACCACCATATAACATGTCATGAACTGCCTTCGCCATGCATTAGAGTGGAACGTTGTGAAGATACTATACAGTGTGGTTATATGATTACACACATATAATATGATGTGAGTAAAACTGAAAATAATTTTGATGAGCTTACGCATTCCGTTTTTTTTTTTTTTTTTTTGAAATGCTACACTAAACAAAGTATAAGCACGTACAAATGTCCCCGGTTATCTCCTAGTTCAAATTTTGTTTTTGTTTTGTTTTTGGCCCTATCCTTGTATTTATGCGCACTCGTAATCAGTAGTAGACAGTAGACACGTTGCACAAACAGACATGATCATTACCGTCTTTTCTTGAAGTAATGAGTTTGTTTTGTTTTCATTCAGTTCAGGTCATTGAATTTTTTTTCTTTTAAAAAAGAATCTAAAAAAAAACGTGATTATTTGTAGATATTCGCCGCTGCCACGCACAATAACGTAAATTTAAAGGAGGATTCGTAAAAAAAAAAAAATTTCACTATTGAAATTATTTTGTGTGAAAAGCTCAGGCTGGTGGATAGATATCATTAGTGTGTCCTTTCATGTGCAATGATACCTATTAATAACTGAGCAGATGCTTTACTAATTAACAATAGAACGTTCAATTTTATTTTGTGTGCTTTTTTTTGTATATTTTGGATAAAAAAAAGAATTAAATAGCCAAATCTCAGATTTTTTCCCACGCTCTATGAACGTATGTGAGTGTAATGTGAGTAGAGGAGTATTAAGTTTCATTACCTTAAATAGAAAGTGTAATGACCGTCAAAAAGGGATTTTTCTTCTTTTGGGTGTTACAAATATGTATTTCTTTTTTTTAAACAGAAACAGACCAAAATATAATATAATTCCCTAAAAATCTGACATGGGTGGTGTGCACTGATTTATGAGGCATTTCATATTCTTTCTTGTGATGCTTCTCTATTTTTTTTTTTTTTTACTTTTCTCTCTACGCAATTTTCACTCTATTTTTAGTATTATCTCTATACATGCTCTAAACTGTTCTTTTATATTTTTCTGAAAAAAAAACTATATCAAATGACATTCTCACGTTGAAGAAATAAAGACGAAAAAAGTGACGGCACAAAAACAGTAAAATGGCATGTGTCAGTTCCTCTTTTCAACGCTTGTAATACGGAGACGAGTAGAAGAATAGGGAAAAAAACGAAAGATATTATGGTACAATTTTGTAATGTCCAATTTTCCTTTGAATTCAAAACTATACCTATACACACATTTATTTTTTTTGCCCCGTACATTATATTCTTTTGCACACTTCCCCCCTTACGACAATTGGGTACAATTGGCTTTTAAAGTCCAAGCACAAAAATTGCAGTGGCTGTATAAATGCACCACTTCCTTCCTCATCTTTTTTTTTTCTTTCATAGACCCTATATTTACCTAGTTTTTGTACACCTTTTATTGCAAGTTAAGAAAAAAAATCAGAGGTTTAATGTGTCCCTTCCGCATACATGAGGAATCGTCAGTAATTTATAAAAATACACAGTATATCCTACTTGTCGTGAAAATACTTTTTTTTTTACTCTTAGATTTTCTATTTTTTTTGGCCAATTCCCTCGTCTCCTGGGTCATTTATGCCTTATATATAATATGCTTTTATTTATATAATGACAAACGTCAGGCTCTACTTTCATTTAGGCTCCTAATGCTAGATTAGTGTACTTAGATCTATCTTGATTCCGGAACTTTTACGTAAATCAACACATTAGAAAATATTTAAAAGCACAGTACAAATAGAGTATAGACAATACAAACTACAGATCATTATTGGTTTTCTGAAGCAGTTTCAAAACCGGTTCCTCCCCCATCTCTTTCTGAGATCAAGGAAGAAAAATTATGGGGGAATCTGGTCATACAGTTGATTACGGCGTACTTTACCTGATAAAAGTTTCTCTACCACGAAAAAACAAGCGTTTTTTTCAGGGGTTTTACAAATACAAGAAAATTTGTCGAACAATTCTACTGTATTACTCATTACTCCTACGAACAATTTGCTTTGTCCACAACGTTACATTAATACTAGGAAAAATGTCATATGTTACGTCAGAAACAAAAAATCCCCAATAAATGGGGGAAAGCGCAGTTTCTACAGGAAGAAATGACATCATTTTCTTCTAAATTTTACTAAATACTATACTATTTGTCAACAAATGAAGCAGGAAGGTTGTAGTGTAAATAGTATAGGATTTTAGTAAAAAGTCGATTAAAAAAATGTAGGACTTGCATGATATTTGCGATCATCGTCCTTGAGTCCGTGTGAACTCTGTTCTTTCGCATCATTTGCACCAAAATTTTCGGCAATCCTCTTTGCTTCCTCATCATCATAAAAATGTTCCGTGCGCTGAAATTCCTCCTTGTGGTAAACGCGCTTGAACCCCTTCAAAAAGGTGAATGGGCAGAGATAGAGACCATCCAATTATTATTAATTTTTCAAAGATCATTACCAAGTAATTATATCACACGCACAAATGATTAGATGTACTTCCTCCGCTTTTCTTAGCTATGCATACATACTATGTATCTTAAAATGTACTACCATATATTTCACTGCCTGTAATTCACACAGGGCGATAAAGGTCATTGTGGGAGCACATCGTTTTCGAATTACTACTCTATTTTATTGTACAAGAGAGATGAATTAAGATGCTTTTCGTGGTCCACTTTAATTTTTTTTCATTTCTGTATTTTCCGTAATAATTTTGTTATGCATATTCTTAAGCTCATCCGAAGCACCTGTTTTATTGACAAAAAAGGTCAATTCCTGTCATTCTATAGACCCTCGAAATATGTAGCCTTTTTTAAACACTGGATTTCTCTCTTCCCTTTGCCTATTTGCTAGTAGGTAAAATCCAAAATTATTGTTGGTTGAGTGAGACAAATTTTTGGCTGCAATTATCAGTGACTGACATTTTTTTTGAAAGTTTTAAAGATTTAAATAACTGTAGAGAGAAAAAAAGGAGAAGACGATATGAAAGCATGGAAAAAGCTAGTGGCTAGACAGTAAAGTGAACTTTTGTGAAGGATGCAAAGGAAAAATGAAATGGCTGAGCAGATAAGTATGCAAGAAACGGTTTTTCTTTTTGTGTCCAAATTTACGCTATGTAATTGAGTGATGAGCGTAAAAATGCATACAGGATCTCTATATGATAATGTGCACTTTCAATGTTAAACAACCTGTTCAAAATAATTTTTATATGCAAATATATGGTTTATTTCTAAAAAAAAAAAAACTACTCCTACTGTCCTGCGACTATACTGTCAATAGCACCGATAGAGAAAAAAATGAATCAGGACTGTCGTAATGCAGAAACGATTTCATACAAAAAAAATTATGCCAAATTGCCATATGCGACACGTGGGCGGGATTTCTAATATTTCGTGAATCTTTTAAAAAAGATTTGGGTGTGAACCGGTGTTAGTCCGAAATTTGACGTGCTACCAGTGCACCAATTATTTTTACAGTGTTTTTCACCAGTGTCAAGCGAATATTTCTAAAATGGTGACAATTGAAAGCGTTGAACTGTAGCCTCATATACATATATGAGATAAAAATATTATACCAAAGAATCGGGCACAAGTGCTGGTATATATTAGACCATAAATAAATTACTGAACCAAATGCCAAAAAAAAAAAATGAAACTATTTTTTTGATCATGTTTTAGTTGTACATTGTGAAAAACTTACCGTCACTTTTCTCCCCTTATTTTTCTTTTTCGAATCCTTATATCGTCCTCCCTCATTACTCTGAGCATTTCCGTGAGCATTGGCGTAGTCCGTCACTCCTCGTTCCACCCCGTCATATTTCTTCTTTTTCTTCCCATCCGTGTCTGAAAACAAAAATAATGTTAAACATCCATATAATTGCCATTAAAATCCAATGTTTAAATGCTCCAGATATTATGCTGTTTGCAGAATTTCTTCTGCTGAAATTATGGTAAAAATTTCCGGAAATTATTTCACTAAAAGGTACGAAAATCTCGTGGCGCCCCAAAGCCATTTTTGCTATTACATCTATGTATACGTAGGTATACATATCTCTCTATTTCCTATCGCAAGTGCAATATTCTTGGCGGAGAAATTTTCACTTATATCACAATTGAAAACTCAAATTGAATTGTCTTCCAATGAGCCTAATTCGAGCACTTCATACATTGATTCAAAGGTATACCACAGATATTCTGCATATTGTTTCCGGCGGGTCAAAATGGTTTGATCATTGTTGTAAACACTTGCAGCCAAACACTGTTAATAAGGGCTTTGTGGCATATATGTATGTATACATATTTGATTACCCCATAGTATCCATAATGATTGATAAAAGGCATGGGAATGGGGAGCATTGCCCCAATGTATTGTTTTCTCATTAGATGGTTGATACAATTTGTAGAAGATTTCCAACTCGTGATATATTTTTTGATTCTTCGTTGTTAACAGATCTTTGAATGAGATGTGTTATCAATGAGATCCCGATGGCCTTTGGCCCCTTACGCTATACTGGCCTTGAGCCAACAACGTGAATGAGAGCAGGTAAGAACAGGTAACAAGGGAGTTTAATGGATTTCGTCTTGATAATGCTAAATGCTTGCGGATAGAAAAAGGAGAAAGTGCTTCGAATATATTTTTAGAGTGAAATCAGCCACCTTATAGACATCTGGGTTTATTGTTCAAAAATGAAGGAGCAATCTTTAGTAATTATTTTATCAGGTGTGATTTCTCCTACTATTTTTAGTTTTGAAATGAAATTGTATTATACGGTTCTGTCCGTTTACTTCGGTGTAAACTGGGATTCCCGCGGAATAATCTGAAACTGTGCATATTAGTAAATTTTTTTGAAAAGGAAAGGAACTTACCAGTCAAGGTGATTTTATGATTTTTCCCATGATCCTGATGATTAAAATATTTATTTTCTTTCTCCTTCGTCCGGTGAGAGGAGCCGTCATTCTTGTAATGGGATCTGGCGTGGGAAGCCGCTCCCAGTAGATCACTGTTTTGCCTCGGTCTTATTGGCCTTTCCCTGCTACTATTCTCATCGGATTCAGTGCCATTGGTGACGGTGACATCCCAGGAGGTGCTCTCCTCCCCCGAGTCATCATCATCCCCATCCTCATCCGTCCGAACAATTTTCACTGTCCTCAAAATGAGCTTTGATCCTTCCGGAAGTTGAGAGAAGACCATGTGATCCAAGTCCTTGTCCACTAAATCCATTTCTCGTAGATGTAAAGTGTGGTTGAGTAATGCTTGCTTCAGCTTCTCCTCCGGACTCTCCTTTATTTGGGATGAATTATCAAGTTTCAAAGCCTCAAAGTCACCCTTGAGATGTGTGGTATGATTGGCTCCAGATAAAGGGGATAATCCTCCCAGTACCTGGGAGGGAGAGGAGGCCGTGGAATTTACTAAAGCAGTCTTATTGTAGTGGCTTCCCACCATCGTCCCATTAGCACTGATGGTGGACTCTTTAATTTTGGCAACAGTTGTGGTATTGTAGCTTCTTCTCATTTTTGCCACCACTCCCGATCCTCCTACTTCCTCTGGGGATGCCATCCAAATGATGGTAAGGAGCAGGAAGGTGATGTGCCTTGTCCTTTGAGACATTCTCTTCTTCGGCACCTGAGAAAAAGTTATTATTATTTTTTTAGTGGGAGTAAATTTGAATAAATAAGGGCAATTAATTAGATGCTAATGCAAAAGAGGAATTAACTGGAATTAAAAGTCACTTTTAAAACTAATATGGATGCTTTCTCCATGGACTTTATCAGATTTATTATCATTGATCATTGCATACTATGGACATACCCGTAGTAATGTGGCACTCCTCCATTCTTTCACCTCCGATTTCCTTTTATCAAGCATGATGACACTTTCCCTTGGTTAGGGAATCTCCAAAAATAAAAAGAGGGAATTTTTTCCCCTATTTTTACGACAGCAAAGAAAATATTTGGGGGGGGGGGTAATATTTTGTAACACTGAAAAACACTTGCACTCTCATACAATGGGGCAATGTAATAAGCCTCGTTGAATCACATTGTTTCGGGGGAAATACCCAAAATTTTTGCTGGTAAATAAAAACTCCACAGCCTTCCCGGGCAAGATAAATCACAGTCCGTACGATTTCGAGGTAACGAATATTCTAGTGGACTTTATGTAAGAAATACTTTTCACTCTAGAATGGATGGGTACGATGACTGCAAGAAGCTTTTGTCCAAACTTTTGGGTGAGTCTCGGGCGGGATCACAAGAGAAGACTGAAGAAAAATCAGTGACTGTGCTCTTATAATATATTATATGATTTGCTGTAGGTAGTGTGAACGAAAAGCTATATTTTTTTGTACAAAAAAAAAAAAAGGAAAGAAAAAAAAACTTTAAACGTCCATTGATCAAATGAATGTGGAAGGAAAAGCCAGTACCCCTTTACTTTTCTGTTTGTAGAAAAAAAAGGAAAAACCTTTTGCCGTATTCCTGTACAGATTTTTTTAAAGGTGTTTCTCTTCTCATTTTGCACAGCCCTTTCCTTTGACGTTGTTCTCCCCCAAAAACGTTATTTTCTCTTCTCAATTTCTCTGGTCTCTAATAAATGTGCCTTGTGCCTAGCCATGAGCATATAAGGATTTGATTGGTAAAAAGTATTTTTTTTAAAGCACATGTTACCTATGTAGAGCTCAGGAGGTATCACCATACCCCATACGATTATAATGTGATTGAGCAGTAAAAGTATATAGAATGTGGATGGAAAGTCTCCCAATGCTTTAAAACTCTTTTTACCCCCTTTTTTTTTTGAGGGTTTCAATTTCTTTTTGCAGGGGTGTTATACTGACTGAGTAACACATATAGTAAGTAGTAGGAAGAAACCAATGTATGTATATACAGTCTCCGCGGTATCAGTTGATGAAAATGTTTTGAATTCACCCCAAATTAATTTTTGTGGTGATTATAAGAAAGTAGTAAGTAGTAAAAGCAACAAAAAAAAAATGAAGCACTCCCTCCTTTATGTGAAAGATGGTTTTGTTGTGTATTATTTTTTGTAGGTGGTGTGTATTACTCTTTATATTAATCCCACTATATATTCCTAAAATGCATCCCACACATAAGAATCCATCAGTTGTGTGAATGTCAAGAAAGTTTCCAGAAATGTAGAAGACGGTATATTTTTTTTGGTAAAGTGACAATGAACGTATTGAACTTGTGAAAGCCAGTACATACTAACCTCGCTTTATTTTTCTAATAATCATGCTGAAAAGAAAACTATGTAAGCAAGTTAGTCAAGTTGAAGGAGGATATTAAACATGTATAAGACTTTGCACCCGCTACAAAAATCTCTCCTTGAAAAAAAAAAAAAAAAGATGCTCAAGAATCGAGGTTTGCGGTTTTCAGATATTCTTATTAAGTAGGCCTTATGTCAAAGAATTATTCTCACTTATCCCATGTCTAATGGGTATTATATGTTTTTACCTTCACACTATCCGTTATATGCATACTACGTTGACAGTTTTTTAATCGTGTTAATGAACTTCAAGATTTAACATAGAATGAGTCTCTGTGTGCGTATTTACAAGATTCTTTAATACGGGTGTAAATTGTGTTGACAAAAAAAAAATTTGGGGAGGGGAGAGAGGAGATTCTGTGCAAGTTCACATACATTCACTAATTTTTTATAATTTTCTATTTTACCCCTTTTCAACATTATGATTCTGTATAATAGGGATAGCGTGGGTGATAGTAACCATGCATGTCCTTCTTCACACAATTAGAGGAATAAAAAAAGATTTTTGGAGAATACTTCCACATATATATATATATGAGAATAATGGTGTCTGCTTGCATTCACTCATGTTTCTTGTAGTTTTTTTTACATATTATTTTCATCATATTTTCCTGCACGGATTTGAAAATGAGTATGGGAAGGAAATTAGACAGTGTGAATATGCAGGATGAATATGAAGTTTGGGTCCGCATACGATTTTTTTTAAATGTCTTTAATTTTTCCGACAAAACAAAAACTGTACGTGCATGGTCAAGGTATAAGATTGTAATTGTACATTTGTATTCACAGATCACTTTTGAGGTAAGGTAAAAACTTTTCCCTGTGAAAGTCCTACACGTACATACATAAGTGAATTGTCTTGTATATAATTACATTATAAAACGTATGTGCTTATTTCGGTAAGATATCGGCTGTTCTGTTTTGAAGCCGATCCGGGAATTGATGTTAAAGGGTTAAAATTGAGATGGGCTTGGCGATATTTTTTTTAAAGTTACAACGGTGGAAGGATAGCAAAGTGCTCACATACACAAGACTTGAAAGATGTGAATTTTGTTGTTTTTTAAATAGTGAGTTAGTGAGTATTTTGTCTGTTACATTTTGGGAGAGGGTCATTATGTATACTAACGAGCTTGTAATTACATTAATGAACACTGTCGTCTTGTATTATTTATGCAATTTACTGCTTATGTACAGTGGATTATGTGGCGATTTGAGGGCTTAGTCCCAAAAAGAAAACTCCTGATAAATGCTATTTATGTAAGCTTTGAACAATTCCAAATTATCAGATGGAAACGCGGAGAAAGTCAATACAGGGCGACACTTCAGTGACCAAAAATGTCATTGATTTTAAAAGCTATAGATACAATGCAAAACTATAGACAATCCTCAAGAAAATTTGGAATATCAACGAAAATATGGGATTTGAGTAAAAATCATCACTCAATCTATTGCATGTAATTTAAAAAGGTAAATTTTCACAATCCCCACAAAGGAGTTTCAATAGGTGAGAGAGCACGGATACGAGAGCAAAGATTTTTTTTCAATTGCCACCACATTTTCATTTTTTTAGGGGGACTTAATAATTTCATATATTTTTCCCCACACAGAAATAAAATAAAATGGGTGTTGGTATCTGCATAATAATGTAACCGGGAGACCGACCACATAATAACAACCAGAATGATTTGGTGAAAGAAAGTGAAACTTGGTGTAACGCCTTTGTGAACTTGTCAATGTTTTTGTTTACTTTTTACCCCAAAACAACTTTTTAAGCCTCCCAGAATGTCTTGTGAATCAAAGTCGTGAGTACGAGAGGTAAAACCTGCAAACAAAAATTGTTAAGACGCAACCATACTTGCCCCTGTTTATGTTTACATTTGTACTCAAAAAAGACCATGGTATATACTACTTGCATATATGTAAGAAAAATTACCCTTTGATCGTCAAAAGGTATTATTCTGAAATTATTCTAAACAGTCTGTTACAAGTTGTAAACTTTTCTTCAGAAATTTCTCATTTTGAGGCAAGAATTCCTGCATTTTTTTTTTTTGCTATGCTACCACAATTCACATTGGATATTGGATCCCTTCCAATTGTTATGTGGACATTATTCAAAACATTTAAAAAGCAATAATAATCCTTGTGTGCGGGTTTGTTTCCGGATCTCGTGGAATCACACACACTACATACATATAATAGCATGCATTATAAAAACAGTTTTTTTTCTTTTGCTTGTATACATGTACATGAGATTTTCTCTACACCACTTTGTGGCGAGATTGGTGTTCGGAAATGATTTGGGAAATGACCTTTGACAGAGTT
Source organism: Disparrhopalites patrizii (assembly GCA_034698585.1). Classification (NCBI taxonomy): domain Eukaryota; kingdom Metazoa; phylum Arthropoda; class Collembola; order Symphypleona; family Sminthuridae; genus Disparrhopalites; species Disparrhopalites patrizii. The sequence continues at coordinate 17,660 of JAQGBT010000099.1, forward strand.
CATTTTCACAGGGGGAAAACAACTGAAAGTTGGCGCTGAAAGTTTTGAAGAACTCATTTGTCGCATAATATTAAACTGTCAGGTGAATCAATGGGTCTCAGTAGGACGTTGAGAAGCAAACTGGTTCATCATAAGAGACAAGTAGATAGGAAAAATGCATTTGATTGTGAGATTTAGCCGAGTCAGAGTTGCATATACTGTATTTATATTTACAGTCGTCAATTTGTCTAAATGAAATGCGAAAGGTCTTTAACATTTTTCTCGACATCGTCTAGATATATGATCCTATCCCTGTACCAATTGACCTGAGAAAATAATATTATCCCTTACTTTCCTGTGAAACTCCATGCATCCAAAAAAGTGTAAAAGTATTTTGCGATTCAAGAAAAACGAAGATTGCTTCGTATAGGAATAATATATGTATTACTTTTTTTTAGGAAAACAGTAATAGTGCATCTGCTGTTTATTTGCAGTTTCATGATAATGATTACTTTTCTGTTTTGTATTGTATTGTACAGGTATGTCTTACAAACTAGCTAAACAGATCTACAATCATGTAGTAGGTATATTTACAACTGTAATATAATCATAATACATTAATAATAGTAGTAGTACAGTAATATCAATAATAATATTAATATATGTATGTATAAGAATCAATCATAATAGTTTACTTTGTAATATGATGCAATCATGATTTAAAGTTACACAAACATTCATATATATATGTATGTATATATATTTTGTATAGTACATATATGCACTTTTGTATAATTAGTATATGTTTATACACGTATAGATCTGTTTGTATATATATATATATATATTTACTCACCTACAAAATCACACAAAAAGTATTTACAACTTGTACAATGCAAATAACTAACTTAATAGTATTATCTATTACAATAATTACCTGTTTTTGTATACTAATATCTTCCGTACTTTATTAAGCTATGAATTCACACCTCCAAACCATCGTTTGCAGTTAATATATATATATATATGTATATATATTTTTAATTTAAATATTGGTTGTTTTTTACGAGACCTGCCATTTAAACAATTAAACAGTAGAGTTTCATACATTTTGTTTTCTGTAATAATCTTTCGGGGATCTCTATAAATTGCGAAATTTTAAAAAATAAATCCCTGTAATACATAAGACGCAATACAGACATACATTTTCTTACTACATGCATTTGATCAAAACATATGTATATCTAATTAATTATTTTCGTACCACATTATGTATAAATGAATAATGGAAAATGAATTACACCTGCTACTACATTACATTACTTAAAGAAATTATGCTCAACTTTACTATGCTGAGGATGCACGTGTTGCAATTTACTATTATTACTACTCACTTATCAACATTTCGCTTGGTAGGTAACGGTAATTGATTAATATGCACGAGATGACTAATAACAAGTTATGTATACGTCATAATAAAATAAATAACTACCAAACTTTTATCAAATCAAACGGCAAAATAAGCTTACTAAATTAGTAAGAAACCAAAATAAAAACAGTACCGAATTGACATTTCTTATACATAATAAAACGTTGTGCAGTAGTAAAGATGGTAATAAAGTTATCTTGAAAAACAATAACAACAATAACAACAACAAAAATGTTTTGAATTAAATTCAAGAGTCAACAACCAACTTACTCTGTGTAGAATATACAGACTTTCTGAACCACCCTAAAATAATATCCCTAACCACCTGTTATTGGTATTCATGTAAGTAGATATTTCCTGCTATCATTTGAAACATTACGTGTCACAAACATTACGACCACGAGAATCTTAAACTGGAAATACGGGAAGGAACTATTAACATGTCCGTTCCAAAAAATACGTCTACAAACGTGTTCGTTTTTTTGAGAGCTGAAATAAGTTTTGTATTTCAAAATAGCATTTTTTGAATCCATTATCATCGCTGGTGTTATAACAATTCTATTTTTAACAGATGTTGCTGTTTTACTGAACTTCTTAGGGGGTGATACTCATAGTTTCAAGGTAGTTCCAGCGACCAATCTGCGCGTCTGAAATGCCTTCAATTATAATGAGCTATGTGGAAAGTACAAGAAATAGTGCTGCGTTGACCTACGTTTTCCTCGTTCACAAACACCTACTGATAGTTCACTTTTTTAAATTAATAACTGGTCTACCAATATTCGAAACCTAATGACCGGAAATGTTGCATCGTAATTAAACGGAGTTTGTTATTTTACTTCTATACTGTTACTGAAGATAGAAAATACCTACAAAGTATCTAACAATCGGCCACACAGTTAACTCGCATCACCATGGTTTTCGACGAATCAGCACGATTTTTTCGTCCGACACGCTACCTGTCTTAGTAGCAAAATAGTGCCTCGTTCAACGACAAAGAAAATTGAGCAACCCTATTGTAACTACTTTCTTTTGCATTCGCCTATTATTCGACCTCATTTCTAAAGAAACTGTACTTACATTTGCTATCACGAATGTAAAAACTACATAATTACAAATGTTAGCAGGGTTTCAAAAATAGGTAGTACACGTTGGTAACAACTATTTTTTTAATTATATAAGCGAATGGTTGAAGTTGAGTGGCGTTGATTGCAAACGAAGCATCGCTTCTGGATAAGACTGATTAACACTAATACTAGTACATATTATTACTACTAAATTTATTCGGAATTCTGAATTTAAAAGTGTATAACCACACCTAAAGCATGCACAACAAAGTATGCAATTCGGTATTGAATGTAATCTTGAACAGCAATGAATATAGTATATGTCGTCGCATGCTTAAATAATTTAACAGCGTTGGCTTGAGTAGTACGTGATACAACAATAATAATGACGTAACCAAAAAATAAATCGACACCCTTTCGTAAAATAATAACAAACAATTTCCATTCTCACACTACAAAACTCTAATAATGAGGATTTTATAAAATTCACGATTAGTCATGTTTTAGATACATTATAAAATTAAAGTTTCTGTACTTATAACTACTGCCAGTTGCAAACATATAATAGAGTAATTTCTTCTGTTCAAAATCGAACCTGTTTTCACTTCTACATACCCTACACTTAGCCTAATTTTGTATTTATATGTATATAAATTAATTTAATATAGTATCACATGGAACTGTTGCTGCAACACAAATTTGTGCAGCAACAAAGTTAACAATACTGACTTCGTGTATGGATATTATCTATACTTTCACCTCTACAGTACCAAATTTCAGGATCAGATTGAATATTTAGTACAATAATAGTGGTTTATAAACGGAATTCGCATTACTTGGTAAACGCAGAACCTTTCAAGCTGTCTTCCTTTCAAGCGGTAAAAACAATGATAGAAAACCTGATACATAGAAAAATGTAATATTTCTTAATCTTGGCAGAGGTTCAGTATCTTCTCACACAGTAGCGATAACGATCAAAAGATGGGCAATATCCGCAACTCCATGCAGTAAGTCTGGAGCGATTCTTGCCAGGTTTTCATTTGCGAAGTCACAAGATGGAAAGATGTGGATGACGTACGCAGGCTGCAAAAAAAAATTTTTTTTAGTAAATACAGCAAGGAAAAAAGTGGCATAATTAAACGTTAGTGAACCAACCTGCTGTGTAATAGGATGGCAGATATTAACAATACCGGCTGCCTGCTTTAATTGGAGGTATGTTATAAAACCGTTTCGTAAATTATTGCTTTGTTGTAACACATCCATGTGATCCCTTCCACAAGGTAGGGCAAGTAAAATGCAGTGTTCGAGCTCCATCTATAATTGATATATGAGAATCCAAATGCAATTATGTGTATTCAAAGATTTAGGCTTTAACAGATAAAAACCCCTTGGATAATTACCTGCATTTTTCTTGCTACACCCTCCAATTGCGTCTGTTCCAGTCTCATTCTCTGAGAAATCCTCAAGGGAGGAATCGTCCCATCAGGCTGAGATGGCAGTGAATCACGAGCTACATTCATATTCCCTGAGACAAAATGCATTTGACAAGCCGCATTGTCATTTTTGAGAGCCAGTAAGCCTTGCCACATAATCGGATATCGCTGTAATATTAAACAATCGAGGTATATTGAATCGATCCCGCGAAGTTTTTCAACGCAATTTATAATTTTGCTGCACCAACGACAATGACATTCGAAATGATATACTTACCTGCAACAACATGAGTAATGAATCTCCTTGCGGCGGTACTTGACTTCCCAGAGGTGGGGTCTGCTCTTGAGTTGGCCTTTGCCTATCACTGGAAGACGGGGCTTCAGCACCTGGTACGGGATGCATGCCCTGAATGCCATATCTTGAATGGGCTGGTGGAGGAGAAACACCTCGTCGAGCAACAATTCCAGCGCTTGCATAAGGCGATGGAACCCTTACAATCTCTCGTTCTCGCTCCCGCTCTACTACTCTTGGATCAAATTGATGATATGAGGGCGAGTTGGAGTATCGTCCTTCTTCAAGTTCTGCATATGGATTTGAAAACGTTTGACGCAAATGAGATGGAGGAGGTTGATGAGCTGGCACTGGAGTGCCATATAAATGCCTTTGGCTGTACACAGTCGCCACCAGAGGTGATTCTGACCCTGGAATATTCACCAATCATAATTATGAAAAGGAAGAAATACTACAAATTCGTAGTATTAAAGTAAATTCGTTTAAAAAAATACACTACCTCGCTGGTCGGCTTGATGAGGTGATGCCAAATGCGGTGGAATATGATGAGTTGACTGAACGCCCGGCGGGCGTTCCGGATTAATGAGGGTGAGAGTGGCACCTCCTTTGTGTAGTTCTGGTGTACCACGTTTTTCGGGTTGTTGAATCATTTTCTCATTAGACCTCATACCGTAAGGCGATTGTTGACCTTGAGGCATACTTGCACCCATCGACCCACCCATACTTGCTGGAATGTAATGTGACGGAAACCCATGCGGGTGTGACTGCTGGTTCGACATATAATGTGAAGATTCCGTGGGCTGCCGTACGTGAGATAACACACGAACATCACTCTACAATTTAAAAGTAAGTAACCAGATGTCATTACGAACTTACAAACACATGAACAGCTGCGTAAATATTAGCAAATGCAGTACGTACCAATGACGGGTCGTATAGCGAATGATGCTGAGAAAGAATACGTTGTTGTGTCGATGGTGGCGGCGTTTGTTCATGCTGCTGAGGTACACGCCCTGCCTTAGGACTCGGAGCAGGAGCCACAACAACACTTCCTCCCACGTCAATGCGCGGTGAAGGTCCAAAGGATTCCTTAAACAACAAAAATCCAGTATATGTGATAATATTCAAAATTAAAACTGTATGATAAATTATTCGCTCCTTAAACGGTGCAATGTTACGCCCTATATATCAGTTTTTTGTTTACCTGTGCCCGCGAAACTGGGGAGGCCCCATCATCTTTACTCATCATTCTGTTCATTCGCATGAGTTCAGCCTCATGAATCTGCACCGGCTGCTGCGCGTGTTGGTGTGGGTGAGCAGGTGGAACCACAGCTCTAACCACCGAACCCGAGATTGATGTCGTTGCTGCTGAAGAGGCGGTCAAAATGACGTTAGGATGTGGCTGCATCATTGTACCTTTTCTTTGTTGGTCTTCTCCAGCATTAATTTTCGTAATAGTTGTAGCACTGGGTACTTGTGGAATTCGCACGAGCTGCGTTTGCACATTATGTTGTGGTCGCATCAAGTTTTGTTGCATAGGCCTTTGCTGCATGATCTGATTTGGTACAGGCGGTGGTTCGGTGGGTCGTACCAATGTCACATGATGATAGTTTATGTTTGGTGTGACAGGCGAATGTTGCTGAGACTGACCAGTAAAGCTGGACTTGACCATGGAAGTTGGTATTTGACCAGGAGGTTTACTAGGGAAATGCACATTGTTATTTCCAGGCGATGTTGACGGAACGGCCTGCTGTGTGAGCTGCGTGGCCACAGGACTTGAAAATGGTAGCTTCGGGGAAACATACGGTCCCGAAGGAGTGAGAACGACATTAGCCTTTGGCGTTGGACCAGCATGGCTCATAACAACAGTCTTCGAAGACTGCAGCTGCTGTAAGCTTTGTTGTACATGCTGTGGTGACTGTTGGAAATGTGACTGCTGCATTTGATGCGATTTCTGCTGCTGGTGAATAGAAGATGGCATCATCTGCTGCTGCTGGGCTAACATTGCCGGAAGGCCCTCACTTTTCGGAAGCGCCACATTCTGGTGTAACTGCGAAATATTGTGTGCATGCTGCATATGCGTTGATACAGGTAATTTTTCCAGCACACTCGGACGTTCCATGGCTTTACTAATAATTTCAGCGGTTCGGCTTTGCAACGATATCTGTAAATGATGCTGATGAAGTTGCAACGAAGACTGATGTTCAGGGTTTTGAGCCATCACAGGAACGTACTCATCTGATGTTCTCATCATGGGGATCAAGATTCCGGTTTTGGGGTCTATCATTTCCATGACAGCCTCGGGATCCTTCTCGGCTTTAACTACATTCAACGTTTGTGGAGTGTCGCCGACGGGTGGTATTGATTGTCCAATAGAAGGGGTTAATGGAAGAGGCATTGAAGCGGGAGCTGGAGTGTTATTGTTGCTTCGTCTAGGGGAACCCTCCGAAGGCTTTGTGAGTATTACTTTATTTATTGTGCCGGAAGGAATTACACCAGAACTTGAGGACAAAATTATACCACCTTGTGGAATTACGATATCCTCGGGCGTATCCTTGCTTCTGGATCGTGATCGTGCTCTCATTGGAGTGACAGGTACTTTTTGCACACCTGGACTACCAATGACGGCCGGAACTTCAGTTCCAATTAAATTATCGGTCTGCACCATTCTAATAACATCCTCTATTGTGTCGTCCACTGTTGATCTGGTCACAGGTACCACAGGTGGTGTTCGGGATCCCATCGTTGCTACTGATGTTGGAGAATTGCTTAGTGGAGGGATTGGAATTGGTTTTTGCACACCGGGTATCAGTTCCGTAGGGGAGACTGTTGGTGGATTTACCTTGGAAATTGGCTGTAACTGAATCGGAGATGGCATCGGAGATACTAGTGGAAGTAAAGGTCCTGCTTCAGTCTTTGGAATGGGTAAATTAGTTTGACTTAAAGGAAGCTGTGCTTTTGTGAACTGCTCCATAACATCCGTTGAGACTGACGTATTGGATAAAACAGGGGGTGACTTAATGGTTGGGATGGGAAGTGTAGGCTTTGCGTGAGGTAATGATTGGGGCATAGATTCAACCGACTTTTCCTCATCCGAATCATGAAATTCGTAAACATCAGTGGAAGACACAGCAGCACTCACCTCCTCCGCCACAGCATCAACAGAACCTTGACGGGAACTGTTTCTGCTCGCGGTAACAACAGCCACTACTGTAACCGCGTCTTTGTCCAGATCTTCATCCATCCGATCATCAGGTTTCTCCACCTCAGCAGCAGGTCTATCAGCAGAAATTGACGGATCCGTCGTATTAAATTTACTACTTGAGTCTCCATCCACATCAGACGCAATGGGTGAAGATGGATCGTCGCCGACTTGATTATCCATTTCGGTGGAGAGCGGTGCTCCTTCATCAATTTGCAAATCCTTAGGAGATTTTGTGTCGTACCAAGATTCATTTTTCTCAGTTTCAGTCACATTGGTGTTTGTAGCTGATTCAAGTTCAGTTCCTAGTTCATTTCCCGTTGGCATATCTTCGATTTCTTCTATTCGAATAGTTGGTGGTGATGCCGATTTTTCAAGGTTTGATTCTTCTTCCTCATTAATAGTGTCATTTTCCTCCAATGTTTCTAGTAATGCTGCCACGGCATCTTCAGTCTCCTCCTGAGAGATTGCAGTTTCATCTTTAGGGATTTCATCTTTCGGATTCACTTCTTCTTCAACAACAACAGGAGGAGTTTTTCTGTCATCTACAATGCTTTTGATAGCAATGTCCTGCTCAGCTTCCTCCTCCGCTCTCCTTTTAGTTTCAGTGTCATCCTCCCTTGGTTCGTCCAATTCAGGTTCATCCGGCTGATCGTCTGATGCTAACACGGCCTCATTAATTACAATTTTCAATTCGTTGTCATCGTCATCATCATCTTCACTTGTGGAGAACATTGATTTATTATTTTCGTCACAATCTTCTGTTTCCACAGGCTTTTCTCTTTCTTTTAAACACTTTAGTGGATCAGGCAAGGACACTATTTGTGATCTGACTGTGTCGAAGAAGGATGGAATATCGTCTGTTGACAACACCGATTCGGTAGCAGGAGGTGGCGAAGGAGGTTCCATTTTGGGTACAACAGGTTTAGGTGATGGTGGGGGAGAACAATTGAATAATGACTCTAGGTCAACTGATTCAGTTTTTACCTTCAGCTGATCGAAAGCTAGAGCCGATGCTGAAGAAATATTGCCTTCCTGATTATCCATCGTACTTTTGGATCTTTTGTGGTGCTTTTTCTTTTTCTTTTCTGACTTTGTAGATGTAGGGGTTACTAATCCTGAATCCATACTAGCATCTTCAACTGAACTCTGGCTACCGTGGCCTGAATAATTCTGTAACACACTGGAACTTTTTCTTTGCTTACTCTTCTTACTTTTACTTTTCGAGGACACAGGTGCTTCTTCACATAATTTAGGCCCTGTGCTAGGCATTACCAAGGGCGTTGGTGTCTTCGGTCTTTCGTCAATTATTGGTTTCTCTTCAACATCCGAACCAGAGGTCGGTGTCATAGAACCAAATATGTCTTTCATGTTAGTTGTCTCCCTTTTAATGCTACCGGAGGCATGACTGGCTGCATCACAGCTGGCCGTGTCACCACTGCTGACACGCTGTCTTCTTGAGCCTTTACTGGATGAACTTTTATTACTAGCAACAGAATGATGTTTTTTCCTTCCCGCCCCTTTGCTGTCTTTGTCCTTGTTTCTACTCTTGTCCGACGCATCCTCCTTTTCTTTGACCTTCTTTGATATTATTTCCTCTTCACCACCCGAAGATTCAGAAGAATCATCAAACAATTTCTTAATGTCGTCCACGCTCTTCTGTTTACCAACTTTATCCCGAGCGCTAGCGCTCTTGTTTTTGCTTGCCAAAGGTATTACAGCCGATTTATTTCCCCGGCTACTGCTTTTGACACTGCTATCAGAATCCGAAAAAACGTCACTTGTACGAAGTTTGTTTGCTTTACCGGTGCTCTTCGATGTTGCTGTTACCGGCGTGCTGTACTTGGACTTAGAAGAACTGGGTTTTGAGCTGCTCTCATAATCGGAAGCACTTTCATCCGACGTTTTCACTTCAATACTCTGGTGGGAAATACTCTGTATTCCATGTTTTAACTTTCGTTTCTTGCTCGCTGGAGGCGAACTGGCGTGGGAATCCTCATCGGATGGAGAGAAAAACGCCGAAGCAGATGAGAAAGAAGCTCCCCGAACTGGTGAAGCTTTGTTTGAACGCCGGCCTTTACCTTTGCCTTTCCCCTTGAGTGAACGGCTTTTACTTTTCTGGTGACTTTTAGAAGTTGAGCTTCTGGAGCCTGCTTTATGATTGGTTTGACTTTCATCATCTGAAGTTTGATCAGCTGCAGTATCTCTAGCTTTTTCTCGGTGCCGATCCCTCTCTCGATCGCCTTTGGTAGACTGATCCCTCTCAATAGCATCCGAGTCATGGTGAGCGTGTGATTCATCTGAAGATGTATTAGCATAGGATTTTCTTTCCTCTATTGATGTTGATCTCTTTTTCTCTTCCCGCTTGGCCCTAGTAATACATAACAAATAAAAATGAGCATGACTTTTTGAAATTCGTAACGAATTATAGCATGATACACAATGATCAAAAATAAACATGGAAGGATCCACAAGGACGTGTAAGTGCTAATTCATACCTCGATTGTTTCAGTTGCTGAAATTGCTCTTGCTTCCTCTGCTCCTGCTGCGGCGTTGGGTTGTTTTTGCAAGCTCGGTTGGATCGAGCTTTGACTTTATCGTACATGGAGACGTAAGGATCAATAATAACTGCATCGAAAATTGAATGATGTTTTTGCTTTTCTTCTTCCTCATCTAGAGAAAGTAGAAAATTCAAAACAATTACTTTTTTTTACGCTGCACCTTATATTTGCGGCACAAAAAAGTATAATATAATAGAATGACTATCTTACCGGATTCTGAAGTCTCCGTTTCATCAATGACGTAGCGGCGTTTCTTCTTCTGTTCTTGCTTACGGCCAGCTTTGGCATTTTCTCCACCACCCGAAGCATAGCTGTCTCCACCAGATTTATGGCGATCTCTTTTCGAGCTACCGTCGCGCTTGTCACCTTTTTCTCTCCCTTTATCACGATCCTTGTCCTTGTCAACCGGATTCGATACGGAGGATTCATTTTCTTCTTCAGACTCAATGGCAGTGCTGCTGTGCTTCTCTTTACTTTTATTGTCCTTTGAGTTTAAACTTCTGCCTTTGTTTGAACTCTCTTTTTTGCTGCTGCCATGGTGCCCATGTGAATGATTACTACTCACTGATGAAGAAGAAAAGTGCTTAGACGACTTTCCATTATTGCCATCCTTCCCAAGCGGAGTTTGTTGTTTATCTTTTCGTTTGCTGGTATCACTGGTAGATTTATGACTATATGAGGAGGACATATGTCCATCGGTTGAACTCTTGGACTTCTCCTTCTCTTTATCTCCATGATGATGATGTTTCGAAGATGACGAACTACTGCTGCTGCTACCGCTACTGGGTTTTGACTTGTAGTGCTGATCTTTGTCTTTACTACTGCTGGAAACAGAAGATTCGCTCTTCGTACTTTCTCTATCTTTCTCAGATTTTTCCTTCGACTTTTCTCTTGCGCTCGAACTAGAATCACGGGATTCCCTTCGTTCGCTTGTTGAACCATGCTTGGAACGATGATTATTAGGTGGCTGTTCTGTATCTTTAGAATTCTGACTCTCTTTCTTCTCCAGCTTTAATTTCTTGGGTTCAACTGAAAAATCATTCAAAATTAAATATTAGCACCGTCTCATGTATATTTTTAAATATAAAACAGGAATACATTAATACCTTGCTCGTTTTCCTGAGAACTTAAGCGTCGTTTCAGTTTTGATACTTCTTTCTCCTTTTCTTTCTTAACAACACTATGCGTGTCTTTGCTGGTTGAAGAAGGAGATGTATTTGATTCCGGGGTATGATCCTTTTCCTCCTTCACTTTTTCTCTAGTTTTATTGCTTTTACTGTGGTGGTGACTCCCACTGCTACTACTGCTACTGCTGCTTCCGCTACTGTGGTGAGGATTGTTACTACTGTTGCTTGAACTTGATATACCGTCGTCCGGACTTTTTCTAGGTTCTTTATTGTTGTCTTTGTCTTTCCTGTCTTTATTACTAGACGAACTTCCTGGCTTGGATGAAGTACTAGTACTTGAAGATGTGGCACCGGATCCTTCAGTTTTAATAGTTGTACTGGAGCTTGAAGTTTGTGGGCTGTTTTGAACAGCAGTTGATGAACCGCTTGACCGTCTCTTTTTTTCTCTGCCGTCTTTCTTAGGGTCTTTCGATAACAACACGGGTGTTTGAACAGTAGCAACTACTGCTACAGTAGTTTCTACTGAATGATTGTGATTAAGTATTAATGGTTCGTTTTTGATAAGGATAGCATTTTTAGATGGAATTTCATCCTTACTTGGTGCCACAGTCTTATTGATTTTCTCTTTTGTTAGCGAGCTCGGATTATCTTTTACAACTTTTACACTGACATCCAGAATTGAATCACAAGATTTTCGCGACAATTGAGCATCTTTAATGACTGCTGAATGTGAATCAGCACTTATGCGCCGTACAGCCGGTCTTTCACCACTTGCCGTTGCAGAGGATGGGGAGGCATTATTGGGGACATTGTTCGGACTGCATCCGGCACTTGAACTAACATTTGGATGTGAGATCTGCGACGCACTTCGTTTACTGTCCAAACTCATGGACCGTTCTACCACCCTTGGAATTCCTTGATGCATTCCTGCCTGAGCAGAGCCACTACCAGAAGGATTACTGTTTGCAGATGAGGTAGCTGCGTTTGGAAGATTTGATGATTTGGTGGTAGGATTTGTCCTTGAATTATTTGAACCACTAAGCGTTTGGGTATTATTACTTCCGCAACTACTTGTATTGTCCACATTAAATAACTTTCCTGTAGACGTAGCTGGTACGGTTACCGGCATCGATGAAATTGATGATTTGTTAACCACATCAGTCTGCGCTTTACAATTTGGAAGAGGCGAGAAGGTTGTAGTGCTTAAGTTTGTACTTTTACATGAACCCGAAGATGCCGTAGATTTAGTTACTGTGGATTTTCCATGGGTGTTGTTCATGGAATTAGCAACTGCTCGATGCCCCCCTGGAGTTGGGTTGCTAACATTGAGATCTTTATTAGACGATTTTCCTGCTGTAGCCGCTGTCCCGACTGGATGAGGTAACGAGTTATGGTGCTGGGATTTTGCGTTACTATTGTGTGTAGAAGGGGAGGAAGATGGCGGGTGCTGAATTCCACTCTGACTGCTTCTACCAGAGGGCAATGACGGGGTAGTTGGGGTAGAAGGATATGTCGTCGGTATAGCATTTGGCGTGGTAGGAGTGACAGGTGGTGGTGTTTGAGCCACATTCGAAACACCAGATGCTGTTGAAGAATTTGAAGTTGTTGAAGACGACCGATTCAAAGCTAAACGCCAATTTCCTCCTGCTATGCTGGCAGGCTTGGCTTCATATTTTTCCCCGAAATTTTCTAAGCGTTTTGTGTCCTCATCAAACACTGACTTTTTAGCTAACAGGGATTTCACAATGTCGGAGGGTTGGTGTCGCATTTCATCCAAATCTAGTACTTTTGGTTTTGTTCGTACAAATCTTGAAATTGGAGAGGGTGGTTCTATTGATTCATTAACTGTAGCAGCAGCGGCAGTCGAGGAGGGTTTACCAAGATTATCTAACGTTGCCATTGCTCCTTGGTGCAATGGCACTGTAGAAGATCTTACTGTTGTTCGTATACCATTCCACTGGTCATAACGTTCGTAAAGTTTCTGAATCCGCTGTTCCAATGACGGTCCCATAGGAGATCTTCTCGGAGATGATCCTGATTCTGAGTCAGACGAGGAACCCATACCAGCACCTGGATCATCTGGAGTGTTGGAGTCCAAACGTAACACCATATTCTGAAGTGTTTCATTGTCCAAAATTTCTGTTTTGAGACTATTGCTATGATTTAAAACACTGATGTCTTTAGTTTCCAACATCTGACGTTTAGTGGAATTTTCGTCAGATACTTCACCGCGTTCACAACGATTTATTTCTGGTGATTCTACATCATTCCAACTATTATTATTTGTACTTGCATTTGAGGAAGAGGACAAAATAGTACGAGTATTTGAATGTCGTTCACTAGAAGTTTTATTATCCGAGAGAGAGGTCGGCGATAAAGTGTCACATTCATTAGCCGAAGAGTTCATCACAGAGCTACCACCATCATAAACAGGTGACTTAATCGGACTTTTTAAAACAGTAGCTTCATTTGAACTTCTACTGAGTCTGACTGCCATCATGTGGTCTCTTGAGGGCAAAACTTTCGAACTGTTATGTCGGGACAATGACTGTGTACTATGGTTGTAATGTGAATACCGTTGGTGTAACGCAAATTCAGGAAGCGGCAGACTTAAAGGCTGTTCGTTTTTCGAAGAAAAGAATGCATTTCTAGACGGAAGTTTAACTGAACTGCTTTCGGTTGTGACAAAACTTTCAGGATTTTCGTCACACAATGGTGTTCCCGGTCGATCGTCATTTTCTCCACGGTCATCTCCACCTTCTGATCCGATGTGATTACTATGGTTAACGTTTGAATTTGTATGCGTCGTATTCGACACATACGGCGATGAAGCAGATGACATGCTCGTGCCACCATTTAGGCTGTGTTGGTTATGAGACGTCCCGGGAGCGTTGCTAGTCCCTGAGTCGGCTGAAGATCGTCTTATTTTGTTTTCACTAGGCTTCTTCCTCGGATCCACCAAACCTAATCCATACGAAAGAAAACAGTGAGATACTGGCTATCCAAACGCTTACAGCTCCGAACTTTTTCCGCATTTGTAGGCAGGCAAAACACTCTATGTAGATGTAGATCTAATGAATGTTAATACGTTTAGCTACCTGTTGTTATGATATGTGGATCGACAATAATTTTTGGGATGAATTCCGACGCACCTAGTCCGATTCCAGGGTCTGGGGATGCTTTTCGGACGGCTTCTGATTTTGGTTCTGGGGATGTGCTGGAAACGCCATCCACCGTCACTGCTACATGGGACATACATGACACGTTGGTATTACATCCAATTCGTACTGCAATGACAACGGTATAATAATAATGCCAAAAATCCTTTTATTTTAACTTTTCGATTCCATACGCTGAAAATTTACGTTCTGTGTACACATCATAAAACTACATGTTGTTCACATACCGAAATCATAGTGACTGTGCGAATCATCCCCATTCATGATAGAATTTTCATGATTAGAGTGAGTGTCACTTTCCGCCAAGATCACATCAGAGGAGGAGGTCACCACAGCAGAATCTGTTTCATGGCAACTGAGATCAATTTTGCAATGTTCCTTTACTAATCCACTCGTTTCATTCGGCGGCACCTCATTCGCACCAATATTTAGATGTTCAGGGTCAGGACTAACTGGACTGGTGAAGCCAACTCGGCGTCGATGATAGCTCAAACTACCAATGTCATCACCACTTCCGACGTCATTTTGACGAGAGGGTATGCTTGATGCACTCTCCGGAGAAACAGCTTCATCAAGCATTCTCAGCTGAGTCATTGGTTTAGTTCCTTCGAATTCCACATCGTTTGTATGCCTGTTTAGAAAAGAAAAGGGTGTTTTCCCGAATCTGATCGATACGGAGAAATATTGACATTATTACGCGTCAACCTAAGGTCAAGCTCGTACGCGTTCTACCTGAAAAGCGAGAACAAGATACTGTACCTGTGAATGTTGTAAGGTGATTTTCTTTCATCGTTTGGACAATCAATATACCGCCGACTGGACCGTCGTTCCTTAATATTAATTCCAGCGATCGAGTTATTACGGGGAGGCGTAGTAGACAAACGAATATTCTGGGAAGAATTGTCTCCTCTTCCTATCCCATTCTTTACTCTCTCCAGAAACATTCGAATACACTCCGGTGATGCAAAATCGGCATGTAAATGCTTTCCTTTGATTACCCAACTTCTAAGTTCTCGAATAGCCGCCTGAGCAGATGAGATCTGTACAAATAAATGGATTATGAATGTCAAACTTATGCTTAAAACATTCAGCATTCACTAATGTTGCTGCTTAACAATGACATAATACATTCAATATATCAATTACAGACTGTAAACTTCGCTAACCTCATCAAAATGAACAAGAGCAAGAATTCTGTCATTATCCATAATAATCCTGGAAATAGCACCATACTGACCACAGTGGCCAGTAATATGTTTCTCGGTGACACCATCGGTTCCATCAAGTAGAAGGGAGGATGATGGAGGGGCTCTGTAGAAGGAGATACGAGCTTCCCGAGACTTGAACATGTGACGACCCCACTGCGCTCGAATGGCGCTTGCAATGTCGACAAACTCACACACAGCGTGGGAAGAAGCTCCTTGCTTGCGAATATCAATACTCTGCAAATTAAGAAAAAAATAAGGTATTGTGCAAAAAATTTCCTCACAACAAACAATATATAAAAAACTCGTACCCTATTAAAAACTAAACACAATTTAGATTATAGCATAGCTGTCTTTCAAGAAATATTTTTAAAAAAGGTTGCTCCACGATAAGATGGCTAATAACTCCCAAATGTCAAGGAATAAAGCGTAAACGTGCTAAAATTTATATCCGAAAAACTTGTGACACCATAGTTTAAGCAAACTTATTCCAAATGTTCCTATCCTAAACATCTGAGATTACATACATCCGTGTAATATTTTTTCCAAACAGTAATAATTGTGGTGTTGTGTTTACTGCTTGTACAGATGCCAATATATTTGTAAATATCATTGAGGTGAGGGTGATTTCAAAGTAACTGAATAGAATACTGATATTATGTATAAGCAAATTTGTACACGGAGAAATACATAGTTTATGTTCATGTAAGTGTATACACTTAATTTCTCAGGAAGGAGACAACTTTTAAAACTACGACTAGTCATTACTTCGCTAAAAATATGGAGGCGAAATATATCGGATACACGGTAATGAACCGTCCATTTTCGAATTTTTGAAGACTACCTAATACAAAAAAAAAAACAATAAAAAGTATAGAGGATGAAATAATTTAAAAGGTACAACGACACGTTCTCGATATTACTATTCCTACCACGATAACACCACCAAATAATAACACAACCCATAGTAATCTTAATTCCGGAAACTCTCTGAATCAGTGAGGCAAACGCTGGGATGTTAGGTTATGTAGCCTGGGTTTTTATAACATGTTGCCCATGTGAACTACGAACTGCTCTGTAACTGTGTGCGTGTGTTATAAAAGTGTGTACACTAAGATGCATTTCGCTCGTGCCGTGACGTTTATCGATTTTTTCAGCCTGGAACGATAGATACATTGCCGTCGCACTACATGACCATGTATATCCGACCATTTTAAGTGGAATTAAACCCTTCTATTTCGTTATGAAAAATATGGCAGTCCTCTGGAGTATCTTTTGATGCAGAGTGTTCTCCTCAAATTTACGAACTGTTTTTTAAAACAATGAACGCCAGCACTGCATGAAAAAAAACGATTGCAGGTAATATTTTATTACCATCGATCGTGACACATTGAATATGGATTTCAAGTAATAAAAATATATACTCTTGAAGCTGTTTTAACTAGGGATTTGCTACGTCTATACTTTACGGAAAATATATTTCATGAAATATTTTAATAATTTTCGACCTATTAATACAGATTAATAGACACAATCGAAGTTTTTTTCAACTATATGGTTTCATTCAGATAACTAGTGTATGATAAGTATTTATTGTTTGTATAGGAAACTAATACGCTTGAGCATAAGAAAAATACAATTTGAATAAAAATGTACTTACCACAATATCACCGTATTGATCAAACGCAGACTTCAATTCATTATACGTGACAAGGGTATCGAGACCAGTTATAAGGACGGTTCTTGTAGGGTAGCTAACACTCGAAGGTTCGTCGTCACCCAACCCCCTAAATTCCACGATTAAAAACACATTGTTCAAGTTTAAGGGATTAATTCAATATTCTGCTGCCATTTAAATGTTACAATTATGTGGAGCCTGTTCCTAATCGGGGACTATGCGATTTTAGTGTACCCAAAGAAATTACGTTGTTGTTTGAATTCACTAAAGCCAACACTATACATTGCACAGAAAATATCACCACAAAGAAGTAAAGGAACACTGAGCAAGATCTAAACGTTATTATACCCACCTGTTGTCTTCATCAGGACCTCCTAGTGGCTCGTCACCTCTACTACTGTAATAAGCGGAGACCTGGATTTTGCACCCAAAGAACTGCTTGTCTTGCGACAGAGCGACCGCCCTTGTCGCATGCTCCGAAGATTTAAAACAGACAATAGCAAACCGTTCGGAACCAGTACCGATCACTCGAACCCATGATACTTTCCCATGTTTTTTGTACTCGTGGTACAGACCATCCTTGAGAGACGTGTCTGAAGACCTAATAGGTAAATTGCGAATTTTTATTGCCGACTGAAGTTCCGCACTATTCGGCGCCCTGCGGTGGTGGTGATGGTGATGATGTCCAGACTGATTCAAGCTGCGACTATACAGAAATAAAATGATCAATTATGATTAGTACATGTTCGCATTCAATTCATCAAAACCAAGTAGAAAAATCGCTTAGTTGTATATTACTTTTCACAAAGAATTTGAATTTTTGTAGAATAGCAGCAAAATTGCAAACATATATGTATAATACAATGAATATTTGGCCACCCAGCAGAGATTTTTTATCGAAAATTCGGCAGCGACTATCATATATATCAGTCAATTGCAAACAAATTTAGGGGCTTCAAATATTTTATTTAAAACCAATAATTATTTCTATATTGGGCCACGTTCATATTAGATATCAGGACCAACAATAGCTCACTTACTGCGTTGGCGCAATATTTTAACATCCAATTTTATTTGAGATTGACATTCATTAAAATCAGCTCACTTACCAATAGCACCAAACAAATTCTAACAGAATGTAATTACAATTACAAAAACCTAGCATTATCATTTGTCTATTCGTAGCCAATGGGTAGTAAAACAAACTCTGGAAATTAAATGACTTTGTTCATGGTTTGGAATCACACAAAAAATTCAAAACAAATCTTCGTACGTTTTCTGCAAAATAAAAAATCATTCCCTTCACTCCGTCTATTACCTGTTTACCAGAAGTCTACCCAAAGATTCGGATGTTAGGACTATGAAAATGCAAAAGCTGTCCAACTTTACCCTGGCTAAAGCTAGTGGTTTAAATCTTATGATTTTGCTTGACACTTAAGCTTTCTAAACGATATCACTAATAACTAATTCTATACTATGCTTTTTTAGCTGCTCACATATACTGCATTCATAAACCTAAATCAACTCAAAATACAACCCTTAACATTCATTGATATTTCACCTAACACAAATTATTACACGAGGTTGAAAGGACAATTGTTGCGGTTTACTTGCTGATTTAGAGGATCACTGGTGAAAATCAGTATTTTGTTTGCTTTTTATAAGAAATTGTAAGTGTAAACACTTTTACCACACAAAAAGCAAATCATAATTGCGGTAAATAAAGCTCGTACGTGTCAAAGCAATGTAAACGAGCACATTTTGCAGCAAAATTTGTCAACACAATTTCTGTCATTCATTCTTATGCAACAAAAATAACAACTTTCCGACCAATTCACATGCATATATGGTGATATGGTGAATATAGTACAGCATACGGTTATTTATACCTTGGGGAGTAAGATTTGGCCGAAGAAGGTGAATGAGACGGGGAATGTGGGGCAGCATTAATTTTTCGATGGGGTGACGGTGACGAAGAAGCGGAAGACGAGGGGCTTGCGGCCATCAGAGGAGATCGTGACCCGTGTCGTACACGTGAAGAGTCTGCGGGACGACTTACCAACCGGGATCGACTGTACCTGCATTACCCCGAATACATTATACACATAAAGACAAACACCAGATAATGCAACACAGTGAAAATTCTATCCAATATAGCATGCTAATTGCTTGAAAGGCACCGTTAAACAATTATAATGACAGTATAATTGACGAACTTCCCAATTGATGGACGCAACCTTTATATTAGCTATTAATTAGCTATGAAAATAACATGATTCGGCTAACACAGAGAAGCCCGCAAAAATGTAATTTGCTTCTGTGACGAAAAGTTACTCAAACTAAAGACAAGAACTGAGCCACGAGAACACAAACCCTGATATTTATAAATTCATATCTGCAATGACGTCTCCGCAGTTTTACGGCTGTATTACATTTCTCCAAACTATAAAACTTTCAAAGCATTTAAGAAGACAATTCAACTGACCTTTGTCGCGAGTACGAATTTTGGTGGAAGCGATTTCCAGGAGAACCTCCTCTTGAACTGGAATAATGTCCGGACGAACTATGGTGAGGTGGAGATCTGGAACGACCCGAACTCACGCTTGTTGAAACACTTGAACGAGATCCAGACCGTGAGCGGGAACCAGCACTGCTCCCTCGGTCAGAACTACCAGACTCACTCACCGACCTGAAAATTAAAATATTATGAAATCAGCGGAGTTTGAAAAGGTCTGCGTAGTTGGTAGCACCACAAACAAAGAACCACATTAATAAGCTGTCTTCACACGCGAACTTAAAAACTTACCGCGATTTATGCCTTTTGCTAGGTATATGACGGGATGACACCGAGCTCGCTGGCGAGTCCGGACGGCGAGCTCCTTTCGAGGTATCATTTTGGGTTGGATGAGAAGGTGATGGGCCTGACGTTCTCTCATCTACTTCGGAATGAGCAGGAGGGGCAAATCTGCCTTCGTTAGGATAGCCCCATAACCGATAGTTTCTGTGTGGTGAAAGAATTTTTATAAAAACTACTTTTTAGGAACCTATGCTTGCTACCAGCAGCCTCACGAGTACCGTAACGGAATGGAGTAAATCGAAAGAAAAACAAGAATTTATTCTACCAACAAAATTTTAACATACCTATCGCCTGGAAAGGAGTGCCTATTATTGTGGTACGGATGTCGATGCTCACGTCGACCTCTTGTACCGTGGAAGCCATGACCATCACCTCTTCCTCGACTAAAGCCTTTCGGTTGCTCATAGAAATGACTAGATGATTCTTCCGATTGCCTGCATTTAAATTTTTGATTTCTAAAATTAACACAGTAACACTCTTTTTCGCAGAACACAAACAGTAAAACAGTATCATCAGGTAAAAGAAAGTCTGCACATACACGGATAAAATCATAATGTATGAAAATAAAGTCAACTTTGGCAGCATCAGAAACAGTTTCTCTCTTTATGTACATAGTACATACATATGTAGGATTTGCTAAAGAATTTTAAGTTTGACGACATAAACAGCCCACATGCTCTGAGAGATCGAGGAAATCCTGTTTAAGGAAAAACCAGTGGCAGCGTACATTCCTCATATAAAAATTAGGGCACGGCAACAAACCCAATACATTTAATGTATATTGCCTCCACACGAGTACAAGCTAACGTTTGTCACTTCCGGATTGATGTCACCCTTTGGTTTCCAGCAACGTTTAATGTAGAGAATATTATGAAATGCGAATTCAACCTACTCTGGGGTTCACATTAACCACTTACATTTCATAAAGTATGAATTCTCATCAATTGTGCAAGTGAACACCACGGACAAAGTTATCTCTACGAGTATTGAAGGAAATTGTATTCTCCGTAAATTTTAATTCAGAAATGTTTAATTTTTCGGAGGACCAACTCGTTTGGCGTGTGTAGAATAATGGTAAACATACCCCGAAAAACTGGTATACGCTAATATGCGGACACCCCCCTGGGCTTCGGCCGACAGGGGGTGTCAGCCTGGTTTTTCTATGGCAGGGTTGACACCCCCTGACCGGCCGAAGGCCGATCAGGGCCAGGACACCCCCTGGATCCACTCAGTTTTTCGGGGTATGATGGTAAAGGTGAGGAAAAACCTTCTAAGCTTCCTACGAACAAGCATACGAAATATTGCACGAGCCATCCATACTAACAGTACTAATCTGCGCATGAAGAATAAATAGCAAAGACCTTTATTACTGGCGTCACCATTTCGTGGACCTGATTACACTTGAGATATTTGTACAATAATAGATTAACAATTAAGCAATTCAATTACAATTATGTGTTCTCCAACCATGAGTGATAAACAAACCAATCTAATGTGAATTGCTTTTAAGCAATCACAGTAACAACGCAGGAATAACATGAGTTTGCGAAAGGTGAACTCATACTTGCTTTTTGTCAATTCACGAATAATAAGTAACTCATCTTACGACTCGCACCGGGGTTTCCATTTAAAAGTACATTTCACTCTGGAAACAAAGTTGAAAACTGAGACAAGTAGCTGTTGTCAGTGTCAGTAACAAGATCCAGCGTTACCAAGTATTTTGACATTTCTTTTCCATGTCTTTAGGTCGAGTTCCAATTTTGGGACCCCAACTCTATGACCACGTCCACTGACAAAATTTTTACGAAACCGCTGTGCTGGTAAACCACTGTTACGAAATATGAAAAATAGCGAAGGAAATGAAAGAATAATTATTTTAATGTCATCTTCGTGCTAATTGCCTGCATAAATGGCTATATGATTTTTCGCAACCAGTACTACATAATAATGGAAGATTGGGTATTGCATTTTCCAGTCTCAAGCCTTTGAGTCTGGTTTCCCATGATTCTTTCGGGTTTTTATTTTAATAACTATAACCAGAGAATAAAAGGTACTGAACACGAGCTTTACAAAAGCTAACGAAGTGACCCAGCTATGACAAACGTCGCAGAGATTTGAATAACCTAAACGTCGCAGAGATTTTAATAACCTCGTAACCTGTTAGCAGCTTCCGAAAAACAATGCAAAATTGTATCAACAGCCTTGACTTTGAAAGTGTGACTGGTATACCAATAGCTAAAAAGAAGTTACAGTGGTGAGTTTTGAGTATTACCACAAGACAAACAGTCAGTCAGTGACCTGAACTTACCAAAACTATGGTACACAAAATTCACCAGTGTACCTTCAGCATAGTAATGGGCAATCGTTATTTTCGGTAACAAGAATGGAACAAGCCCTTCGCTAGTTTGGAATTTGCTTCAGTGTTCGCCGCAGTTAGTAAGTTGGTTAGGTCTTTTAAATTCTAGTTCGTAGATTTAGTGGAACCATGAGAAAGTGAGCTATTAGTACGCCCCACATTGAATTAAAATCCAGTACGCTGACCACC
Source organism: Disparrhopalites patrizii (assembly GCA_034698585.1). NCBI lineage: Eukaryota > Metazoa > Arthropoda > Collembola > Symphypleona > Sminthuridae > Disparrhopalites > Disparrhopalites patrizii. The sequence goes on from JAQGBT010000099.1 coordinate 40,211, forward strand.
AGGTATTTCCACCAATCAACCGTAAAAGTCTTACCTTACAATGGAGGTACCCCAAGCAATGAGTACCCAAAACTGGTGATATAGGGATTTGATAGAGTGCCTCCAGGTAATACACCACATGAAATATTTAATGGCACGGTCAACCGATTAGGCCATGACCCGAGATCCAAGTTGAAAACACTAGAAGATCTCCGTGCGTTGAGGAAAATGGGGAAAAGTGCAAAGGCTCCGTGCATCAAAACTTTTAAGTTGGGAAAGCATGTTAGAAAAATCGGGAAAATATTTTGACTTTCATCCCGGGTCATGGACCAACTAGTTGACCCTGCAAACAAATATTGCATGTGTGGTAATACCCAGAGTCACCTTATCGAATCACTATATTACCGGGTAATTTCGGCGTGAAACCTTCATTGTTAACACTATAATTCGCGTTCGTATCCTCTCTTAATAATACCTAATGGGACGGGTGACAGATACGAAAGGAAAATATCTTGGTGATTATCTTATTTTATGAATCAAGTTTTTCAGCCTCTCTCTCTCTCTCTCTCTGCTCTTCATAAAGTAAGAAAAACGAGTCAAGTACTCTACGCGCAAGCTGACTTAAAATATACCAGCGTAATAATTTTCTTTCTACACTATCCCTACTCCATGTTAGCTGCATGTGTTGACATTCAGAATGCACATGGTTGATTATTGTATGTAGCGAGATAATAACAAACGCATTGCATTTGTTTTGCTCATGACGAATTGGCAACACTCGGAATCGTGCAACAACCGGATGAAGTAGATTCTTTAGCAGCAGTCGTATCCACATTACTGGCTCATAGTAGAAGGACGTGCGCACAATTTTGCTGCTGATGCGATGTCGTCTTCAAATGAAAAACATTTCTCTGACCATGAGTGAAGTCATCAAAGCAGTACTATGCTATGGTAAGAGGAGAGGTGTGAAAAAATTAATATACTCGAATCTATACAACCATTGCCTTTTGGTTTCGTATGAAACTCGCACGGATACTTTCTTCGGGATTTAAAAATATTCGTACTTTATTGTAAAGTTCCAAAATGGTTAAGTTCAATCCCTTCAAAGTGGGGATTTTTTCATGAAATTAATGTATTACATCTGAAGCTTTTTTTTGCATAAACTTTTTTCAGCGGACACAGATTGAAACAATTTTTTAACAAACGAAAGTTTATTTTCTCCATTAGACTACATTATGACAGAAAATGGGATTTATCATCTGTCCTGAAAACACTGTCCAATGGATTTAATCCGCACTGAATGAAACTACAACCTTCATGTTTGTCCGTGGCCAGCAAACAGCAATTAGTAATTTACAACCCTGGATATTGATTTGATACAAGGTAAGCGATTTGTCTTCCATCAGAAAATAAACTACGATCAATTTCTTTGACCACACGGGTAACATGCTACCCCTTGTCTACCTTTCACCAACATTTAAAGCAGTCCAATAAATACAATTTAATGCAAACTTACATTAAACGAGGGTACAGCAAAGCGAAAACTCGTTTACGTTCATCCACTATTCAAGAAGAGCCTCCTGTATTTTCACTTCTTAAAACACAAAGAATCAGAGCTTCCACATGTACCACTTTATTAAATCAGTACAGTGTGTCTTTTCAGGGCGATGTACAGGGTACTTAAAAGCAACTCCTTTTCTTATAAGCAATGCTCTGGCAAAATTTGACAAATTGTCTGCACACAGGTAGTTCAAATCAACCATATATAATATTCCATATTTATATACACTGTCTACTGGTCCCTAAATGTTACACATTATTCTGGTACAAGTATAAAAGACGCCCTTCAATCTTACCCGTACCCGTATCCGTGTTAAATATTTTAAATAGGTTTCCGAAGTTTTGCATTTCAATTTCAAAAGTATAGTAATGATAATGATACATTTTTTCAGCCAAAAAATGACTATTACAACCAACACTTATAACTTTAACAAGATCAAAATATATTTCCCTCACTAAATGAAACCTCAAATGAAGTTTGCAATGGAGCATACAATCCGGGAAGTATTAACGAAATAATGAAACCCACCTACTCTCGGACTGTTGTATTGCAGAAACAATGTTTTCTCTGCAAACATAATTACTGTTGAGATCAGAGATACTCAAAATACTCATGATTTTTAACAGACAAAAAAACATCACCGTAAATAAAATTCGTCAACAAAAAAGGAAGGGAACTTCGCTCAACAAGACGTAAGAAATAAAGGAATTCATCGACAGCACAGTCCTTGCAGAAAATAAGCGCAGTTAATTGTTAATGACAAAAAACTCTGCTATTTGTTCATGTATGAAAATAGTGTAATTATTATTCTGCAGTAAACTGGTGTTACTATTAAGCAGCATAGTTCCGATAGATCAAATGAAACCCAACTGTTTTAAGCAATTCTATTTTGGCGTTTCAAAACCTGGCCATCATACAAGAGGTGATGGGAAGGGAGCGGGAACCATGACATAAAACCAAGAAAGGAAAGCCCACGCATGATTCTCTGTTCCTTGGTTTGGTTATAGCAAGTAAAGTATACCATGTACTCACTTCATACTTACTCGACACAACTCGACTCGCCTCGAGTGCAAGACAAAACTCACCGTCTCAAAACGACTTTTGGCTGCTGGAGTCCGAGTATTACAAGAGTGGAGTGCGAGCAGTATCGAGAACACAAAATCCAACTCTTCATTCCCAACACAAACGACAGTTCACGCCGTTTTGGCTACACAACCCCTCGCATGTGTACTCTGTATCATTGCAACAGCCAAGTGCCAAGTTTTGCATTCATGAAGCAAAGATGTTGCCCTTCTCTCAAGTCTCAAGCCATGTAAAAGGCTTTCCAATTTACTTCACCCCAACGAACTGAGAGAACTTTTGCCACTCCAATTAGGCAGTGCAAACGGATGCGTCTCCGTTCACAATTCATATTTGTTGCAGTCAAAAGAACTGTTTTTTCCTCTGATTAAAAAACATTGAAATTCGTCAAAACGATAACATGCAGTTATACAGCTGGCGGTGCAATTTAGGTTTTACAAAAATATGCCTGAAATTCGTGTGGAAACTGGCAACCAAGAATACTTTGGTTGAAAGACGGAACTTCCATAATGCAAAATGTAATAATAAAGACGCAACAAGAAATCCCAAAGAATATACAACCAAAAAGAGGAGCTTGTGAGTAAATGTCTTTTAACCAACTCAAGCGGAAGTTTGGTCCAGTGTGAGTGGGTCAGATGAATTGGAAATGAATTGAAATCAAATGCATCTTGAGCATGGAAATAAACAAAACAAGCTACTGAGGACGAGGTCTATTAATCATCGGAAGATCGTAGAAGTTATTATTAGTTGCCCGACTTTGCATCATTTGTTTTCTGGTAAGGGCTGAGATGCCCATGCCCGCTACACCAGTCAATTTCTTTCGGTAACCCTAACCAAGGTTTTTTCATGGACTACACACACTACGAATTGCGTCTCTTACTCGTTTAATTTCTTCGCTAGGAACTAAAACGTGTTGTGTATGTCGTGTACAGATACATTTTCCAACTTGACATCAACGTGCGTGTACCACTGCACTTTTGAAAGTTACTATTCTCTCATCACATAATGGACTCACCTTTCCTCACCCTTTCTTCGTTTGTCCATTCCATTCTTACTTCCCTCCATCGGCTCGAAGCTCTTTTCGTTCAGCATGTACAGCATACCACCTCTATTTTCCTTTGATTTCTTATCTCCTAGCTTCTCTTTAATTTATTATCTCCTCCTAATTTCTTATATGTATACTATGTATAGCTATGATTTATTCCTCCACCTTTAAACCTCCTATTGGGTCTTTTATTGGCTCCCATTTGCGTCTGAAAACACCTCTGCTCTAAATTCTCTCGCCATTCAGTCCTGGTCATATTTTCATCTTATTCGAGTCTTAGTGGTGCTAATAACAGGATGTACTTTTATCACTAGCGGTGCTTTAGACACTCGTCATCAGCCAAAACATTTGTGCTCAGTGACAGCTACTGATATAGTAGTGTTCCTTATTTGTTTAAGACAAATAGGTAAACAAATAGCCTAAACAAATAGAGGGAACGAAATAGATTTTCCACATCATAAAACGTAGTACTAACCCCAAATACTCTTCACTGGAGTATCAAAAACAACTTTCAAAATATCAAATACAGGAAGGTGAGCAGAGTTAAACTAACTTGAAAGCGATACAAAGCTGATATATATATATATATATATGTAAGCCAGATGTCACCTAAAATTGTTGACCCCTTATGGTGCTGCGGATGTTTTTGTGATAGTAGCTTGTGTGCAGAAATCGCAATTTCACATCGATGAGTTGAAGAATAGATAATTTGTGTAGTGCACGTACACGTGAGTATAAATGTATTCATATTTACGCGAAAATATGTGAATACTTGGAACGGTGTGATGTGATAACCCTAACGAAAATACTTCAACCCGGATTCGAAATAAATGTGCATCAGGCGCCTTTTAACCAGCATTTTTTGTTACCATATCCGCAATCCAAACTACGCGAAAAGTAAATATTCCATTCCCGCCCCGTAAATCCACACAATGCGAATGTATAGTGTAGTAAATATCACATGCCAGAAACTTCGAAGATTTAACCGATAATATACCAAGAGGAATGAAAGTTTCATCCACAATTTTTATTAACTGTACATGAGACCTATGGAATTGAAGACGGACTGTTATTGTTCATGCTTATTCGCAAACTGGCAATGGCTTTTCTTGCCAAACTGAAATTTTGGTAACCGTTAAGCTATACCAGCAGCAATCCTCACGTGGTAACACGAAATAAAAATTCATTGTTAGAATAATGGATTAAATTAAATTACTCCATCATAACCGCTGTTTCCATATTGAACACAGCGTCATATTGAACACAGCGTAAGCAAATTATATCGTCAATCACCAACGTAAAATTGTGACGATAAAAGTTACCTCTCTTTAATCTCCAGTTTTGCTTTGCATACATACAAAAAAAAATGCAATGCCGAAGAATATCGGGGCTTTGTCCTAAAAAAAACATACGCGAGCACGCATACATATGTGCTTTAAAAACTTAAAGCGAAAGTGTGCACTGGTACCGCTACATCTTCCTACACAAATATTCCTCAAGCCTAAGGAATGAATGAGACATTTGTTTATCCGTATATATATACATATAGCTATCCTTCCCCGCGCTTTTCTCCGTATAGTCAAAGTGGCAGACTTAGAATCTGAGCCGTATTGGGAATCGTGATAGCGATTGTCCATTAGAATTTATTCAACTATCAATCAAATTACACCGGAGTTGAGTCACACTATGTATCAAACTACAGCTGAATTCTTTAGTTTTTCCTAATATGACCCACCATGAATCAACAGAGGAAAGAGAAATGTACGACAACACTTCCGACTACTCTGCTTCCCGTTTGATCATTACCGTTCATTCATTCTTTGCTCGCAGAATAATCGCAAATCTGATGTACAATTGAAGTACAAAATACATTAAAACGCACGTGGAATGATGCCTTCACATAAATTTAGAAATCAAGCAAAATTGAGTAAATTTATGAGCAAAGTATGGTTCTCCATGCGAAACTGCGTAATACAAATTGGCAGAAACAATTGCACAGAACGGCAGTGGCAGTGGGATACGTGAATGTCTATCCTCTGATAAAAACTCAGGTCGTTCGGGAATGCGAAGTTTGGTTCTGAATTCCGTAGTATGAAAAACAATAAGCGATGCCCGGAATTACGTAATATTCCGACAAGTGAGTGCAAAGTTGTTTCGAAGTTATAAAAATTCACATCGCTCCACTCATATTCCTCCTGGAACTACTGATTCGAATAATTAATTACTTCCTTTAAATAGTAATCATGACCTAAAACCCGGTGGTGAAGGAACAACAGTATGACCTATGAACCTATGAAATGGTCAAAACCCAAACAACGTGAGAGCAAGGTAAATGCTTACCCGTGAATAGGAAACCGTTGTTGGCGGTATAGGCCAGGACCGGAGGCATTGGGACTGGGGCCATTGCTTATTCCAGGTCCAGAGATAATAGGCGAATTTCCCTGAGGAAGGGATGACACTGCGTTTGTACCAGTCTCACTCGTCGTAGCAACCGCTGAATCTCCAGGTGATGAATGCTCCGTGGGTTGGATACTACGTGGAGGAACTGAACCAGGTTCATGATAAGTAATCTGAAGGGGCTGTCCAGCCATCGAATGGACGGAACGTAATGCTTTCGTCGCTGAACGAATGTCAATGAAAGCAACTGTCGCACTTTTTCCAGTTCGTGCACCATTTCCACCAGACGAATTAGACATACTCGTAGAACTGTCATCTGGCAAAAATTTGACACTCTGAACGCGTCCATGTCTGCAACGAAAAAATCAAATACACATGGTTAAAATCGTCGATTTACACCCGATTGATTACGTTAAATACCTTTAGTCAAAGGTCCAACACAAGTTACAAATATATATGATCAATAAATAAGCGCAGTAATACTCTCTCGTTTACTCGTCAAAATCCATCGGCAATAAAGTATCTGGCAACTCTTTCGTTTTCTGGGACACCATTGAAAGCAATTGACAATTAAATTGTCACTATTGATTATGGTAGGACTTCAAACAACCACTGAAATCGTGAACATCACAAGCATTATTGTTTATTCTAATTGTTTTGCACAATACAATAAGCATCATGTTTCGATGACAAAGGGTTAAACACACTGGCATTTGGCAATTTTTTCTTTGTTCATTAATGCAAAATGTAGTCCGATTAAACAACCAATTTCTTTTTTGGGATTTCCATAGGGTATAAAAACTTACCCAAATTCATTTTTAGTAACACAGTAAGATTTCTCACTCGTTTTATGGTATTCGTGTAATTGAAGGTACGCTCGTTGTTTATACTCTCGACGAAACGCACTTGTTATGGTAGGTATAGGCCATATGTGACTGTCTTCCCCATGCATGATCACTCCTTCTTATAAGTACCTTCAGTGCGGTGAGAATAAATGTGTTTTTAATGGTAACTCCATGTGGTTTTTCACTACACATACTCTTGATTATGCAGGTATTAAAAAAATCCGACTATGACATTTTATATTTAAATTTTGTCTCACAATATGTTAAAAAGTTGATCAATGATTTCATTCTTGACTACTGCAGAGTAGTTACCATCCGATCCACTACTATCTAGTATTATTGTGCTAAATAAATAATCTTCATCGATATTCTATACAATCCGAATAAACGTTCAAGGCTACGCCGTGTACGCAATTTATTATTGAAATATGTTGATAAAAAATTAAAATCTGCACAGGCACACCACCACTCTGGATAGAAAGGGGATGAGATCCACATGTACTAGAACAGCATTACGTGTTTCCCTAATACTCTACATTGTAACTTTTCACACACTTAACACAAGTGAAATTGGATTTCAACTGCTCAATTCGTTGAAATAAAACTTCCTCACAAAAGGCAATAGGAACGAAGTTTTATATAATTGCTACGCACATTGTTCCTCCAATTTTATTCGTCAAAAAATTAAAGACTACTGCTACACTACTGTGATACGAAACAATATGAAATAAGCACGCAACAATAACAAAGTCAACGACTCAGTTTAAAAAAGTCACACTACTGTATAAAATAAAATAATCAATAAAATAAACGACACATGAGGAGCTTATGGTAATAGCCAAACTAATAGAATCATACAGTTAGTTCAGTCTTCCGACCGACTTTACATTAGCAGCAGGAGAATAATATGCTGACATACACATTCGTGGAGCCACATTACAATATACCCGTATCATCACCATATGAAATTGTTTGAAAACTTATCATACCCTGTATGTAGATCACTTCCAAATTACTTTTATCTTCGTCAACATATATTACATGGACCGCCTCCAAATAATGCTGTAAGTTATTCGGTAATCATACCATGAGTCACAAAAGGACATGATGGTGACAGCCATTCTATCTCTATTTAACTCTTATCTTCCATACATCGTGAGGCTACGACTACATATTTGCGCAAATAGTAATACTAGTACTATGTACACTGAACGGGATCCTTCTTATTCTATCTGCCATGCTATTCTATGATGTGCATTATTAATAGCAATAATAATTTATCATTAAACGCAACCACGTATAAAAATACGCATTTATTTTGTGCCACGGAAGGCAAGCTTCGCCTTCGCAGGCACTAAATAGTACACGGATGCGAACTTAAAAATAGATTATTAACAAGGAGAGTCCTCAAGAGTTGGGCCAATTCTGCACAGACCGAACCTTCAAGTCATCGTTTGCACAAATATCAGGACATGGGCAACATTGGAAAACATTCACGCATACCACACACGTGCGGTACCACAACTATCTTTATTGTGATTGTTCATTTAAATTTAATTCGAGTGTGAGGTACTGAGGTTTTCCACTCAACGTTTCATACTTTACAACACTGCTCCACGAGTCTCTCACAACTCGCAATCCAAAGTTCTTAACCGAGGACATCATCAACTTGAAGTAGACAGTAGTTTTTCTTGGACAAACATAGGTGATTTTCTAAACTGAGGAAATAATCTACGTGACGCTCACACAAATAAAACCAGAACCTAAATTATTTGTCTATTTACAAACTAATAATCAAGATCTGGATGCCTGAATTTCAAAAATAAATTGCAAAAACTTGAAATACTGCAAGCAAATAGGTGTATTCTCGTATATTGTTTTATGTATCATTTATCCGATGTATCATTTATCCTTCGAAACGTTATAGTTTCTTCATGTATAGTAAAACCGAGAGCTTCCCGAAGGTTGCAGTAAAGAGTGCTTCAACCAAACAAGGTATTCTTTTCGAAAAGAAAAGGCTCCCTCCTGGCCTCCTGCATTTTTCGACCAATAGGTACAAGGGAGAAGTACTAACTAAAGTTGTTTTCTACCATAAAATACAAGTCAGCAAAATACTATATTTTCCCAACTATAATCAATGTAAAACTTTCAAAATCGTGTTAGGCGTAAATACAGTAATTAAATACTGTCTTCATGGCTACCTATTGTAGAATTCTCCTGACTACATATATTTTCATTTTCATCACATGAGCTGTTCAAAAATCCTTTTCTTTCAGTATAGTAGCCAGTGTTGAACAATCCCTGCCATCATGGATCGATGCCGGTTGGAGGGTGGGACAAATTCTCCCAATTTTAGTCTCTTCCCTTTCACAATTCTTCTGTAGAACCTTTCTTCTCTCTCTCTCTCTTCTTTCCAGTGGTATGAAGAATGGAAGGCGAGCAAAATTAGAAGTGCATAGTTCCTTACGTATATGTATGCATGCATTTCTCAAAACAAAATAAAAAAAACAAGAAAGAAACAGAAAAGAAAGAAAAACCTATATGGAATCACCTTGAACATGAATAACCCCTTGGTTCTTGAAAAATATTACAGACTGCATACATACAGCGCATGCACGACTAAATAAAAATATTTCAACTATAAAAGCAGCAGCAGTAGTAGTAGTAGCAGCAGCAGCAAGTACACAAAAATAGTGTGCATGTTGTAGCTACTTTTATGTTCCTCCTTCTTTTTTACTCTTCAACATAAAAATACGGGTTTGCAACCAGCAGCATGAACCACGTATCATTTAATTATTATTACTATTATTATTATTTTAAACTTTATTGTATATATAAAAGCCTAGGTAAAGTGGGGGTAGAAAAAAAAAAAGAAACAAGAAAAAAAAAGAGATCTTGTCGAGCCAACGCAACTCTTCAACTGTTTGGGGGGAGGTAGGGTAAAATCCCGAAACCTTGATTGCGCAATTTTTGAATCGTCCCTTAAAAGCACAGTGCATAATGTATACACGGCCCATCACACGGCTTTTCGAATTTCGAATCATCATCATCATCATCACCACCACCACTACCACCATCATCATCATGAGCACACATCGTCTACATATAAATACAAAACGCAGTGTACTCCGGTACCTCGTACCTCTTCATCCATTCCATTCCCTCGTCTCTCTCTCTCTCTCTCTCTCACACAAAACTCCCCCCTTTTTGCTTATTCTCCTTTCTTCTCGCTCCACTCGAAAAATACAACGTTCAAGCCGCCAGTTTCGTTCTCTCTCCTCTCTCTGTCTCCCTACTCACTCTGTGTGTATGTTGGAGTGAGTGAAGTAAAAAAGAAGAAGATGAAGGGAGGAAAAAAAAAAAAAACTTCACATGTGCGCACGAAACGTGTACATATACAAGTATCCCATACGCATATGTACAACTGCAATGACAGTAGTAAAAAGCCTCCTTACAAAATAATAAATACCCACGAACGTATACGGCTCTTTTTTTTCCCTTCATCTCTCCTCTGTACAACTCCTCCCTACAACCACTACTAGTCGTAGTAGTAGTACTTATACTAGACAGCTGCATTTCACACGCGAAGAGCACCACACACAGAAAAGTTGGAGTTGGAGCATTAAAGCAGGAGCTATAGAAAGACAGGACGAAAGAAAGAAAGGAAAGGAGGCAAAAAAAAAAAAAAAAAACAACTATGCTGCTGAGCTTCGATGCCGTACCCTTTAAAAGCACCAGCCAGAACACTCCCAGCATTTTGGACTCTCTTATTCTTGTTGGGATAATATGTGTGTGTGTGTGTGAGCGCTCTCTCTCTCTCTCTCTCGCTCGCTCCTTCTCTCCCTCGTGTGTGAGTCTGCCAGTCTCTCTCGCTCTTTCTACCTCGCCTTTATTGAACAAGAGCAAACTCTCATGGCCTTCCTGTATGAGTTGGCCCGTAAAACCTATAAAGCCATCGTGAAAAAGCTACGAAGTAAAATTTATACATATAGGTATATATATATATATAATACTATGAACCAACCAAGAAGAAAAAAAATTCATGTGTATATATTCGTACATATATGAACCTCCCCCTATCTCACACTTTATACTTGCATACAGAAAACGTAAAAACTACTACTATGTATAATAAAAGGAACAAAACCAGCAGGCCAGGAGGCAGGCTGCCTCTCTCTCACAAACACACACACATGCACTCTCCTGACTCTCTCGTCTCCGTCTCTCTCTGTCCCTCTCTCTCTCTCACCCTCACACGGACCAACTCCAACTTTTTCGAGGGGAAGAAGGAAGGACGAAGTTTGAAGCCAAGTCATGGGAAAACTTGAACGAAACTAGTTACTCCTCCAACCATTTGGCATCACTGGCTACTGGCTACTAGCAAAAACCTTTATAGAAATGTGAGCGAGCGAGCGAACGAGAGAGAGAGAGAGAGAAGAAAGAACGAGACAACTAGCAAAGCGAGCGAGGGAGGGAGGAGACGGAGCATATAGAATAGAAGGGAGAGATGGGGAACGAAACGAGTGAGAGAGAACAAACTGCGTCGTAGTTTTGTTCTCTTCAATCCTTATTATGTGGCACTCTTTTTTGGCTGACGGTAAATTCGATGGCACAAAAAAGGTTCAATTACCTACCCTCTCATACTTTGTGGATGTGTATGTATGTGCATATATACATATACATACATATATATATATACGTGTGCATGCACGTTCAAGCTCAAATACATTCACAAGAGAAGAAAAAAAACATCACGTATATATTATACATATTGACAAAAAAAAAAAAAACTATGCATATACACGTCTGTAATAAGTCTCTCCATATAATTCTCTCACACAAACAAAACACAGAATATACATATAACTCTTTTGTATTATATTACACGAGGAATCGCGTGTATACATATACCCTTTTTTTTCCTTTCCCTCCAAATACTCTTCTATTCTCTCGTCCTCGTCTCTCTCTCTCTCTCTCTCTCTCAAATTCTATGAGTTCTCTCTCTCTCTCTCTCTCTATCTGTCCTACCCTACCTAACTCTATTCTCTGTATTCCTCTTCGCTCTCCATGTGCCTCTCTCTCTCTCTCGCCTCGCCGTTCTCTCTCTCTCTTTCTCCTCAGCGTTTTCAGTGTTCCCTTCATTTTATATTCCTCAACAACACCGTCGTCGTCGTCGAGTCGACTCGACCGCCGTATATACTTGTATCAGTGGGTGGAATGCGATAAGATAGGAAATGATTACCACCGTGTATGTTCCTCTTATAAGCCATAAGCTCTAAAAAAAAAACGCTTCTATACTAGATAGAACAAGTATGTAGTGGTTGTAGAGAGGCGCGGAGCACCATATGAGAGTAAGAGAGAGAGAGAGAGAGAGAGAGAGAGAAGAGAAGGAACACACCATACCACAGTGCACGCCGACGTGAAAAAGCTGATCTTTTTTTTTTCGTTAGTTTGGTTCGTTCTTTTTCTTTCTTTCTCTCTCTCTCTCTCTCTCTCTTAGCACACAACGATGTATACGACGTCATACTAGTTCGTGTATGATGATGTACGAAGTAAGATGGTGGAGGGGATTGCAGGAAGACGATCGCAAAGAAGACAGGGAGCTTTTGGTTATACCCAGCAGAATATTTGAAGAAAGGAAAAAAATATATTTTTTTTTTCAGAGTAGTCGACGACGAGTTTTACGAAAAGAGTAAATACTTCATATGTCTATGCATTATAAACTAACACAACACACAGGCACACATCAAGGAGCAAGTGCGGCCCGCTACGGGACGACGATGCGTTTTTTTTTTTTAAAGTTCACAGGGATTTTCTTCTCGCAAAAATTCTAGTTACTTACTACTTACTAATAAATCTTTGGGAGAAAAAACCTTTACTATTCTAGACGATGTAATGGTAAAACATTCATTGTTACAGTTGTTGTTTAAACATAACCTGCCACGGCAAAGTCACCAGAAGATTCTTTTTTTCCTTTTGTTTCATTTCACATATTATTCATTGCCGTTGGAAAAACACACAGGCTCTTTTGTTACCGATGAGAAGTTAGTTAAAAGTCGCAATGAAGTCCGACGTAGCAGTGTGTGCCACAATGTCTTTTCATGTGAAATTGTTGTTGAACATTATTTAAGTAGCTCATGAGAAAAATTATGACTCCTTATGCACAGAATGGGTAGGTCACAATCAAGTACCAGTAATGTAACGCTCGGTGATGACGATGACTTCTTTAGAAATCGATAATTACGGTCCACGATAATTAGAGTACCTTTGAATTGCCAACTTCAATCATGTATCAAAACTAAGCCCGGAAACGGAGAACTTTACCATTGTTTGACAAATGCAACAATTGGTGCATGCCAATGGAATTGTCTTTTAAATGGTAGGAAACAAATTTTATTACCTTAAAAACCTAGAGTCAATTCATTTTTCTTTTCAAAAAAGAAGAATTGTCAGCGCTAACTTTTCAACATATGCTTTGAAATCTTTTAGAACTTGGGAAGTCAGACGTCGAAGTCCATCGAGTAACAGCAGTCACAGGTCACAGTAAGCATGAAACCCAGGGTCTCATTCTAGTATCTTTGAGGGTCAAACTTGTTTTAGTTCTGTCCACCCAGTCTCTTTAGGGATCAAACTTTCGTGGTTCTGTCCATCTAGTCATATTTGAGGCTCAAACTTCTCTTGGTTCTATCAGTCTACCGTGTTTTAGGTTCAAACTTCTCTTAGCCACGTCAGTCTAGTCAATCTCATCTCCATCCGCAGAGGTGTTTCAAAAGTTCCTTCAGTTCAGCCTCCCTCGCGCGGGTCAAGTCGCGTCAGAAATCAAGGTCATATTCATGTACTGCTGGTTTGTTTGTATAAAAATGTATACAGCGTTTTGAAATGCTGAAAACAGACTTTTAATACGAAAACAAAGTCGTCAATTTCGTTGACTTACGATTTGTTTTGGTAATCTAGTCATACACACTGGTTTTTTCAGATTCCGAGAGAAATTTTTCGTAAATCTTGTGCCTATTTTATCAGTCCAGCCCGTCCATTCAACTATAATCTATACTTATGCAACCTTACATTTCCATACTAAAGATATTTAACGTCAATCTTTAAAAAAAAGTTCTGTATAGCCCGGGACTAGGGTAAAACAACATGTTCTTGCTAAGCAACACTGCCCATTTAGTCGTGGATTTAGTGATCAACTCATATATACTTACTGTTACCCCATCAAGCCCAATTTATCCCGTTCAGTTTTAAAGATGAACTACTAATTTGCCAATGTACATAGGTGTGCTTATTGCCAGCACACCAAAAATTGTACCTGTGCCCGTTCCTGCATTGAGCCTTTGGGAACCAATAGATTTAAGGGACAGGCAGGTAACTTGGGTTTCAATTGGGCCCGAAGATTCATATGCACTTTTTGAATAACCCGTTGGTTTTTCAAGGGAAATTCAATAAAACTGTACTTTGCGTTCGGGGAATGCATCCGGAATGCTTGGCAGTTCGGCGGTCCAGGAAAGAAACAAACCTAGAGTTTCACGGGTATTCAAGGCTAGCCCCTGGTGTTATCTTCCTGTTTGTATTGAATTCCTGGCAATTACTACGCTTTAAAGGCTTTCGTACTGGTTCATTAACATTCAAGGTCGACGGGGTCAAACTTGGGTTAAATTCTTTAACACGTCCGGTTAACTGAAAGACTAGCCCGGGCATATCCCATTGAATACATACCAGCAATGATAAACACAGTGTGGGTGTACATCTGTATAGTATGTTTCTGCAGTTTTTAGGTATCCTTTGTTCTTTTCAGCCAAATACTGATTAATATTAAATAAACAACTTAGGCTCGGCAAGGGAGAATATATGCAACTATAAATATGCATATAGTTTATACGAATTCGGTGGATACGGGTCACCGAGCCCACTGCAACCACCCCATTCATCTTTTCGGTGGATACGATGGGAACGATGTAGGCTCCAATTTACTAAAATCATTGCAAGTGGATGCGGTGAAAAAAAACCGTGGATACGATGTACGTATTCACCAATTCAAAATCATCGCAACCATGGATGTGGTGGAACCCTGGAACAGTGGATACGATGTCCCCACCAATTGAAAATCATTGGCAGTGGCTGTAGGGAAATGACTTGGAATCTGTCGGGAAAGCAGAAATTGTTAGCCCCGTCTGTCCCTCAGATTAGACTGCCTCCGTTTCAGTCCCTCTCGTTTGACATGATGAATAGATCCTTTCATCCAGATATATGTTTTTTTTCATATGCAAAGTCCTTAATGGTACTGATGAATAGGTGAACCTCCCTCATTTGCATGAGATAAAGGCACAAACTTGTATTAAAGTGATTGCAAATAAAAAGCAAAAAAAAAAAAAAAAAAAATGACACGACCCAACATACCTTTGAAATAGGTCCCGGATCTGTTCCTCTCGTACATTTTCTGGTAGATTTCCAATCCACAAATGTCTGGTTTCTCTCACCATTATCATGTATCGCCTAGCACTTTAACAAGCTGTATAGAAGGAACGAAAATGGTCATTCTCATTACGTAATGACCATTTCCTTCTTCCTTCCTGTCACGTCCTTATCCTTGGAAATTCCGTTTCCCTCCCACTCACCATCACATTTTCGGGTGTTCAAACATAAACAAAACACATTGAGAAACAAACAAACCGCACAAATTCTCCTTCCACAAAAGATTTTCATGCATTCGATGCTGATGAAGAATTTGACTTTTTCCCTTTCTTTTCCTTTCTTATAGTAGTCCGGCAAAATTTTCCAACTTGTGCTCGCACTCCAAAGGACACATAATGATGAATTTTGAAAGTCGCACTTCACTCATGATACTTGCCTTCTTCGAATCCTTCGAACACGCGCTCAAACTCATTTTTGCGCGCAAACAAATTGACCAACAACAGCAATAACAAAACACAACAACAAGGGGGGGGTGGGGGGAAAATGTGTAGAGAAAGAAAAACTCGGAACTGAAATACTCCCAAAAAAATAATAATAATAACTTCCAATCCAAAGGTAAAATCACTCCGGAAGAACTTCCACTCAAGTTTTGTACACTCTCATACTCGCAATAGGGAAGAAATTATTTTTCCTTGTTTTCTTATATATCCTTTTTGTCTTCTTGTTTTTGTCAACTTTTGAAAATGCAAAAACGCAAATGATTTATTATTATTATTATTTAATCCCTTAAATATATGCACTCGCGCTCGTGGGTAAAAGTGTGCAGACTGAAAAAAAATTTTTTTGGTGGGAACTCGCGCTCTGTAAAACTCAAAAAGACGGAGAAGAGGAGCGCAATTTCTAACACTTGTGCACTCTTTCAAACTCCCAACTCACGGCTGTGCCTAGAACCGATGGAACTCGTGAGTGGAGTGCGAGTATGAATGCAGTCACTCATGAGTTCGCCCATATTATCTTTTTCTCTCTCTTCCTCTCTGTCCTCTGTTTCTCTCTCTCTCTCACTCTTCTCTCCTTTTCCTCCTATTTTTTTTATTTTATATTCTTCCTCACTTTTCTCTCTGCCCTCTCAGTCTCTCACCAGCTCTCTTTGTAAAATACTCCGTGCTCTCTCTCTCTACTCAAAACTACTACTACTCCTTTTATACCTCCTTTTACCATTTTGACCATATTCCCACCTTATACGTAGAATATGTATAGTTTTTTTTTGGGGGGGGGGGAAAGACTCACACACGTACACGAAGAAGACTGAAATCACTGAGAGAGAGAGAAAAAAGAAGGCATAGTACGCCAGAGCACGCTATAGCCCTTTTTCTCACTCTTTTAGCCTCTCTCTCTCTCTCTCGCTCTTCGCTCTCTCTCTCTCTAGACTCTTTCTGTATACGCTCTTTCAATTGTCCATATATCCCTATTCAATTCACTGCTTAAACGGTATGTACGACGTCCTGTATACACGGGTATAGAGTGAGATGAGTATATTGTATAGTTGGACTGTTTTTATATTTATACAGGGAGAGGATAGAAGAATGAGCTGTTTTTGTCTACAGAAAAGGTCTATACGGTGTGTAATATGTATGTAGAATGGAAGGCTGTGGGAGCCTCTGCCTCTGATTGCATTGCATGGAAAAGGCAGCAGCAGCATGGAGCTCTTAGCTCCGCCTGTGGGGACTCGGCGTGAACAGAAATTCTCTGGGCTTTTCCTCTCTCGTCTCCGTCTCTCTCTCTCTCTCTCTCGCCCGCTTTCTGTCGACTTCTCTCTTAGCCAGCCTTCTCTCTCTCTCATTCCCACCCTTCCTATCTTTTAACATGGGACAAGGAGGCGGATGCTTCGCTCCTATTGTTGTATTACGGCATGGCAGTCTTTTCTTCTTTTCTCTCTCTCTCTCTCTCTCTCTCTCTCTGATGTGCCTCTCTCTTTCTCTCTCGCTCGCCTCCACAGCTCTCTTATTCCACTTGTGTCATGATTGCATTTGCTTCTGTCTGCGACTACAAGTTACATCTCGTCCGCACTCCTCCCTTTTTTCTATCCCCCTTTTCTCTCTGTAACCGTATAAAGTCCTTCCCCTCCCATTTTCTCTTTTTGGCTTTTGAAAAGGACTATAAGATTTTTTACATGGCTTCGAAAAAATAAAATAAGGGAAAATCCGGGTTTTTGTTTCATTTTTTTGGTAATTGGGAATTTTGTTAAAGTATAAAATTGTGAACTTTTTTTTTCTCCCGGAGGTTCACAGTTTTTTTGGAGGGGAAGTTGGTATGGGATGGATTGTTAGGGAAACGTTGGAAAATTTTTTTGGTTGGATTATTTTTTTATTTTTTTCATTTTTATTGGGGAAGTGGATGTGGTGGAAATTTTTTGGAAAATGGAGATTGGACGGTTTTGGGGAAATGGAGATTGGACGGAAATTTTGGGGAAATGGAGATTGGACGGACAGTTTGGAAAAATGGAGATTGGACGGAAATTTTGGAAAAATGGAGATTGGACGGGAAATTTTGGAAAAATGGAGATTGGACGGAGATTTTTGGAAATGGGAACCACTTTGGAAATTGTTGGTAGTGAGGATCTGTCGGAAATTTTGGAAATGGGAGGCTGTTGAAAATTTTCGGGGATGGGAGAAACTGTTGGGAATTTTGGTGACTGAGATCGACTGGAAATTTTGGGGGTGGGAATCTTAAGGAAATTTTCGAAATGGGAGGAGTGTTTGAAATTTTGATACAAAGGGGATCTTTTGGAATTGGTCAGTTGAGAATTTTGGAAATGGAGACCTGTTAGAAATTTCATGAAAATGGGGGTCTGCTGAAAATTTCATGAAAATAGGGGTCTGTTGAAAAATTCATGAAAATAGGGGCCTGTTGAAAATTTAATGGAAACGGGGATCTATAGATTTAAAGTTATATGATAATGCGGGTATGTTTAGCATTTCGGATTTTGGAAATTAAATTTTCATCAAAAATCTGTGATTTTTGTTTTGTGGACACAGATGTGTAGGTTTTTTTTTTGTGGACGCAGATTTACATGAGAATTTTTTGTGGACACATTTTTGTTGGACATTTTTTTGCTAAATTTTTTTAACGAAACTGCAGCACGGTTATATTTTTTTAAACAAGAATCTAGTAAATGTTGACGTGTTATCAGACGCAGATGTATTTGAAAATGGTTGAAGGTTTGATTTTATTTTTGCGGGGGACAGAATTCTGTAGGAACTTGTTTTGGAGAATGTTTTGGAAATTTCTCTCCTGGGCTATCTTGTATGCGGGTATATTTTTTAGAAGTAAAGATTTCGGAAGAAGATGATGGTTTATTGGAGAATTTCGTCGTTTTTGGGATTTTCGAATTCGGATAATGCCGTTTTTTTCCCAAAGAATTAATGTTGGAAAAAATGTTTTATTCTGGCGGAACCGGGAAGATTGTGTCCGGGCTCGGGTTGGTTGTATTTGTATAAATTCATGGAGATGGAGATTTACACGAGTATTATTGGAAGAATTAGGTGGAGCATCTTCACGAAATTTAGCGTATTTTATGTGGAAGGGATTGGGATTACGTAGTTTGGGGATTTGTTTTTAATATTAGATTAATAATTTTTGTCATTAGTTCATTTATTTGAGTTTAAATATTCTTGAAAGTGTGTTGATTGTTTTATTCAGTTTAACATTTTTAATTTTATGCACTCGACTATGTTTCCGTCAGGATTAAACAGCTTTTTGGATTTGGTCTTCTGAAATTTGAAATCAAAATAAGTTTTAATTGTCATTTTTCGTGTTGCTGGAAATTTCGGGTTACTTGTAGGAACTCGCATCAATCGAAGTTATAAATAAATACGTAATTGATTTCATTGGTGGGTGCTGAGGATTTGGGGATTTTCAGAAGTTTAGCATTTGTGATCTAATCAGTACACAAAGTATAGCTGCAAGTAGATGAGTTTCTTTAAATGTAATATAATTATAGATGTTTTTCTTTCACATAAAACAATTATGTGGATTCCCCGTCAAGACTTGATTTATTTGTTACATTCTGCTTTATTTGTGGGAGGGGGAAGTTCTTTCAAGGTTTAGCTTGAGTCGTTTTATTTTTATTTCTGTTTTTCGATGGAATATGGTGCTGTGCTTCACAGAGTGACTGGATGCTGTTGAAAATTTAAAGTCTATAGATTTCAGTTTGAACGGTTAAACTTGTAACTTGACTAAAGAGATTGTTTGGTCTGTGACGTTATACTCGACGTCTAAAATCAAAAAAGGTTTAATGGCATTACATGTGACAGACTTAGTAGGCCTTTCATTTAAATAGTAAGTAGGAGGAGAATTTGTCCAAATTAATCCTTTTCCTGTAAAAACGTGTGCCTACTGTCGGAGTAAGTAAGATGGGAAGACGAGTGTTCTGTACGGTGTGACGGGAGTGCTTGTACGATATTTTCTGGAAAACGTTTTGATTTAGTTTCTGAACACTATTTGATGTTTCGAAATACGTTGGGTGAACGAGTAGCAATTTTTTATTTACCCTTGCTGAAGTACCGTAGCTGAAGACTTAATGAAGGATATATGTATAAAGTAACGAAACAGTGCTTTGAAAATTGTATTGCCTCAAAACGATGCCTCCATTCATGAGCTACCATTTGTTTTTTCGTTACACATCTGTATATAGCCGCCGTTAATGTATTCAATGTGATTTTTCTTTTGCGAAATATTACGAATTCTTGTCAAGCAAGAATAGAAAGTGCAGGGTGGATCCGCCGTCGACATTGACCTTCCTTGTGAAAGCCCATTTTTCAATTGACGCTCAAAATCCATTACGATATATGAAAATGAACTACAGATATGAAGATGAGTAAAAAATTCTTAAATAGTCCAGACCCAGACTAACTGTAAACAACCTGGCTCTGTAAACAGCCTACAACAAAAATGGATGGTAATTATGCTTTCCTTTGGAAAGATCATATGAATTTTACCTTTCCCCATCCAAAAACTGACTCACATCGGAGGCTACATTAATTGTACCGAGGATACAATTTCGTGAAACTATTAAACAAATTTTGCAAATGAACACCAACATATTTATTATGTACCCATGGTAATGACCTAATGACTATACAGCATTTATTGGTGCAAACTCTCCTGACGAAGTTGGTTAAGGTCTTAAAGCCAAGATGTAGTACATCGAGCTCCAATAGACAATCAACAATGAACTGTTCTGGCATGGTAAAATGTGTCTCATGAGAGAGTCCCACAATCCTCTTATACAGCAAGAAGAAATAAGACTCATTTCGTGACTCTTTCTCTTGTATAGTAGAACACGTAAACTCCCTTCACCCCATATAAAGTTGCAAGTTTTAAAAGCATGAGACACGAGAGAAAATTGTTTACGACGAGGAGTAAGTAGTGAAAAACTTGAGTCACTTGTATCCTTTTACTCGTATTCATTAAGAGTAGTATGCATTATCTACACCCTATGAGGTGTTGTATCAGCAATGATAACATACTTTATTTTTTTTAAACAGCATCATATTTTTTTTATAAATATATTTATATATATAATTGTAATATATATAGACATTTGTAATTAAGGCAGACGCAACACTTTAGCATGCATGTAGTACCCAAGTCAGTACCTGTACAGGACTTTTACTGATCGCTTTGGGAACGGATCATCGTCCCTAGTTAATAATCATTGATGGGTACGAGCACATGGTAGCAAGTACTGAACTATCGTACTCCCTTGTGTGAGCGAGTGCTGAAACGGTTACAATAATTTTTAAGTGTAGAATAGGATTTAATACATAAATACAAATATTTAAGTGCATAATTCCGTCTAATGCCAAATAATGTGCAAAAAGTTATAGCTTCACCTAACTTCTGAAAGTTTTTCCCCCTAATTTTATTCGAAATGTTAGACAAAATAAGGGAGCGGTCCAAAACGTACTAAAACGGGAATCTGTGCTTCATCTCATGTAGGAGAAAGGAGAAACCACTACTGATTCGGTACCGACAGGTTCGAATTTTTGACCGAGCGAATATATAGGAACGGGAACTAGCACAGCTATTTTGTTCCAAAAGGCAAAACCACTGTGAGTCTATGACACATTCAGCCAGGGTTTAGATGTACATATATATATAGGTGCGTAAATGTACTACAAAGATATTTTTTAATTCATATTTTCCCCACTTAGCTTTAAAGGCATTATAAATAAACTTCGTCTGCTTATATAAAGAAGTTAAATGCCTGCATGCACACGCGTGTGCAAGTCTACTCACTACTCAGAGAGGACATACAACGACTTCTGACTTTCTTGCACACTAATAATCTCGGTAATAATATGAAGTGTTTTTTCTTTTAAAAAACAAGTATTTATTATACAACGTGTGTATACTCATACTGTATATGGTGCTGGCTTTCTTTCACACGCATGTATAGTATACAAGAATTGTGAGCTGTGAGCTCTTATTTTGGTATAAATTCTATGTATGTAAGCATATACAAAAGTACCAGCTAAGCTAGCTACCAGAACATGTTTTTCTTGGGGGTGTTATTATTATTATCATGCCTTCACACCTTTCGCATTCAATACATAATATATTTGAGAGCGGATGTTTAAATAGAACTTGGTATTATTATACTTTTTCCAAGAAAAAATAAAGCTATACAAAATAAAAAGAGGGAAGTATTTTCCACTTATTTTTCTTTATGCTCTGCATACGTTGTTTTTAAACTTAAATACGATGAGGATTAGTGATTACTGCACATTTTTCTTTTTTATCACAAATGTATGTAAGTACTTAATACTTATGTATATTTATACCCTCTAGAAAATGTAAGGGATTATTGTTGACAGTGGGGAAGCGGATTATTGCCTTGTTCAGTTAAAACAATTTTAATTCCGGGGATTTTTTTTAACATTTACAATGAAAACCCCAGGCATTGATGGTACTATAGTTAGTATACTTTTCCATGGAAAAGAAAAAAAGGCAAAGTGCTAACGGAGGTTTCAAGTAGAATAATAATTTTTAGCTTTGTATTTATTGCAGGAATATTTTAATTAATCTCTGAGAATACAATTTTTTTGTTAAAATGATGAAAATAATGACAGAATAACCCACTATCATAGGGTGTTCAATTAATACGACATAACCTTTTTGGGACATCCAAAATTAAATTGTTTAAAAGGTGATACGCAGATCCGTAAATACACACATACATTGTTCGAGCAAAGTCTATGCCACACGTGTATAATTTAAGAATGTTCCAGAGAGGTACATTTTGCGTCCTCATGTATTAGGTATAGTATTAATTCTGCTTCCTTACAGTATGAATGAACACTACAGTACTATACAGGTTTATACCATTAAAAATAACACGTCGGAGGTTGTGCAAAGGTACGACGGTACATCTATTATATGGTATTGTATCTTGTATGAATGATCTATCAGCCAGAAGTCTATAGCATAACCAAATTCAATAGTTTTTCTTATGGATACTATGTTGGTTATGTGTAACGTATGATGATGGGATAGAGATTAAAAAATCCCATTACTGCTCGCCTGTATATACCAGTTAAAGTTTTCCATAGAAGATGTTTTTTTCCCATCGCCTGTAAAAGAACGGGAGAAAGGTATCATGTGTGAATGTGTGTACGATGCCTGAAAAATAACTAAAGTATGCCAACTTACAAAAGGTATGGAAAGAGGATTACGAAAACCCAACCTTCCTCCTTAATGTGTGGTGGTATACACATGGATTTTTAGTACCATTTCTCTTGTATAACCCCGAAAATAAGCGTAAAAATACCGCCCATCAGGTTAGGGTAATTTTACTAGTTTTAAAAACATAGAAAAGATGCGAAAGTTCTCAATTTTTGCAGTTCCGAAGTACGTAACCAAGTGGATTGAGGAAATGCTGAAAGTCTCTCTGTAATAGCAATGCACCTAAAAATACATACACGGGTGAAAACGTAGAAGGTATAATATATACACTGCAAGTGTATAGATACTAGATACATAATATACGACACACACACGAGTGTAGTCAGAAGTTTGTTCGTGTCCAAATACTACGTGAAGAAAGAATGGGACTTAGTACACTAGAGCTGAAATAAGGAATTCTATACGATTACCGATTCTGCGCCTGACACTTCTCTATCGACTTACGTGAGACTCAAAAACGTGTAGTGAGGAAGAAGATGGTTAGTTTGTCAATGAAAACCTTTGTTTGATGACGTTCTAAAGGCGCTAAATATATCATTGCTTCCTGCCTCAGAATAAATGTATGCAATGGTATATAGCAATAAATTAATTCATGTTCGGAATCTAATCAGGAAAAGCAGTTATCCAAATTTTTTAAGGGAATTTAAGGGAAGGTACCTATAGTGAGTGGTTAATACTGTCCTTTACATCTTGTTTTATGTATAGGACCGTTCCAGTTAATCTTGTATCAGTTGGGTTTAAACCAAGGGTAAAAACTGTGAATGAGTTTGATTTTCCGTTGACAGACATTAAAGACCCTGAATCCTGGATTATGATTTAATAATGCGTAATGTATGTATATAAGAACATAAACATTTTTCTTCCGCCACCCTGCCTTATATATGTTTTTATATATATATGTATGTGAAAAAAAGGTATTACGTCTTTCCTGGCCTTCGTGAAAGATTAATAAAAAAAAACAAATAATACTAATAACGTATTATCCTTTCAAGCATTGCAACATTGCAACTACCGGAACCTGCTGGATTTTCTGAATATATTGAAGTAAACTTTTGTTCATGTTTAAAAAATACTTATACCTCTAAGCCGTTTGAACCGTGCTGAAATAAAGTATTTTTGGACATTTCTTTTGTAGTGCACCGCGCCATCTATGACAAATACCTGAATTGAAGTCAATATCTAAATACACATACACATTTACTACATTACATAGTATACATGCATATTTCATTACTCTCGAAATAATTTAAGGCTGTAGCTCTAAGTATATTATATTAGTAAACTGCTCAATGATGTATGTTTTTATCCACTACTTTTGTATGATATAATTTGTCGATTCAAAACTGACGTTGTGCTATTCGCTCAATCTGATCCAACCAATACAAATATTTACACACGCTACAAGTTGAGAACGTTCTCAAAATTTGCTAATATGACTGAATTCGGATGATTGCCACCGAATTCAACATCTGTGGTGAAACCTATACTATAACAATGTCACAGTCAGAACGTTTATATAAATGAACAGTTCATCTGTCATAAGTCATAATTGAAGATAAAGATAATATCTTATTTAATAGTTGTTCAAGTAAGTACATACGCCATATTCAGGTTATTACCACCAGCAAACGTGAAATATTTAGGTCTAGGCGGTTTCCTCTCTATATATTAATACAAATCTCCATAAACAACAGTTACTGCATTTGGGGTTGAGAACGGTTCAATCAGAAAAATGCAAGGAAAGTTTATTCATGCTCAAAACCAACAGATGGGTAATTGATAGATGCGAATTTAGCTTAATTTATCCTCTCCATTTAAATATTTAGCCACTCTTCGGAACTCAATAATTGAATTGAGCACTGCTATCGAGTTTAAACCAAATGTACAAAGACAACACCGGTCATGTTAGTTTACTTCATCGAAGTATCAACACAGATTAAAGGTTCAAACAAAAACTGTATTTATCCTCAAGATTTGGCAAACTTGCGCTGTGGCTACAATAGCAGTGCAATTGATGCTTATACATTGTCTATTATTCTAGCAGGCTCCGAAAGGGTAGCTCGGTAGACGACGGACAAGGTTAATGGATGTAAGATGTACATGTAACATGTTAATATTACCAGATTACTGATGCGGATTATAAAATTACATTTACAGATTTTGCAATGAAGCCATTAAAAGTTTACTTCTTATTACTTAGTGCTAATTAGAAAAATGAAATCGTATTGAAGAATGGTAGATATTTTTAAAAGTCATCGACAGAATCGATACTAAATGGCAAGGCAAACCTGACAGAGGTAGCACAATTTTGAAAAATCGACACTGCGGCAAGTAACACAGTTTACAGCACGTGATTATTTCGAAATAACTGTATTCAAGTTATTTATAATATTCATGCCACGATAGATCTGACGGGACCTGAAGCGACAATGCAAGTAGTAACGTGTCAAACTATTTAACTTACTAATAATATTGAAAAAAAAAAAAATTCCAGGCCTTCAGGAACTCCCACCGCCCGTGCTCCCTGCTTCAGCAGTCTCCGATAACCATCCTGAGAGGCAATCCTGAGAGGCATACATCATACACCAAAGGCATATTGTAGTTATTATATACCTCCACTGGGTCTAGAAAATCAGATTCTTGTTCCCTTACACATTAAACCATGATCTTATAGCAAGTCGTCCTTGTCTTGCCATACAGTATCTTAATGAATTTGATATGATGAACTGGTGTCTAATTGGCTCCAGAAGCGGTGGAAGAGTTAAAAGTTGAAACCATGGAAACATCATTGGCACTGATTCCGTCCACAATAGATACGAATTCTCGTATTTGTTCTTTGGTGAATCTAAAGTCGTATGAAGGTATTTCAAAACTAAATCCATTATTTTCATCTTGATGCTGCAAAATTCCGTAATTTTCGGCTGCTTCCTTGATCCGGTTCCATTTTTGTGCATCAATTTCCACATCTACAGCGTCAAAAGCATCAAAAACAAACCGAAGAACTCCACAATTATCAGATCCAAGCAAATGACAAATCTCAACAAAGAGTGGCACTCGTGATGATGGATCTCGGAAAATGCAATCTCCGACATTCAATTCCTCCACGTGTTTTAAGCCCTCCAATGCAGTCAAAAATTGTTGTTTAGGCAAGCTGCAACCACGAATAGACAATTTTCGGAGAGCAGGAGGCAAATCTCTTAAATCGAAAAACCGCATTTCTAGTCGGGGTGCACTTGACGGATAGCAATATATAACAGCACTGTTCACAAAATCTAAAGCCAATTCCTCCAGTTGTTGGGACTCTTTTGGAACAACTAACAAACTTTCAACCTCCATCATAAAATTACAACTAACACGGAATACTTTACACGATCTCAGATTGACGTTACTTTGTAGAATTTCATACACATCTCCAACGTTCGTATCACCATAATCCAGCGTTACACGAATTAGTGTGGTTTGATGACGCAAAATTTCACTGAATACGTAATCGATATCACAGTTTCCACATACTTGAGATCGGAATACATGAAAGGAATTAAGTTTTAAACTTTTTAGATCTTTGAACCAACTAGCTTTTGAGAAGCAAAAGTCTCTTCCTACTGTTTGATTTCCAGGAGAAACACAACCTATGCGAGTAGTAATATTTTTGATTGTGTCACGGCATAATATTAAGAACGTTAAGAACATTTCAATTTCCTCATGATGTAAACACATATTAATATTAATCGTGGTAAGGCTTGCAAAAATAACACGTGGGTTGTTAAAAATAACATTAAAAGTAAGTGATGATTGTAAATCACGCTTAGCAAAACTGTGAATCATTACGTCTATTTCTTGCAGCTTCTTGAGGGAACACAATGCCTTCGTGGAGGCTTCCATGCTGTCCCAACTGAACGTCGTGTCTGACTTGATTGTACTAATAAATCGTAGAACTTGAACATCAGAAAATAATTTACAGCACTGAATAAAAATCGGTGGGGACACTAGTGTTGTTACAATCAACTCTTTCACATAATTAGGAAACTGGATCCCCAAATTGAAATCCTTTTGGAGTGACAACAACTCTAACGTCTGGATTCTTTTGCTGAAGATTTGGCTAAGCTTCTCCTCCGCCATTCGACCATCTACGCGAACTTTGAAAGCTGAAAGCTAAAATGAAAGGTTGATATTAGCCGAATGGATGGTATGCTATACATTATACATAGTACAAAGCACGAATACTTCAGATAAGACAGGAGTATTTGCTGAAGTATGTAGAAAAAGAAATTCTTACTAAGTCCACATTATTTTTCCAGTTTTTTGAAACCAAGCGTGAGGTTACTTTTTCTTTGGTTGGAATCCATTGGAAAATTGAAGACCAAATCTGACCATGGCATTAAACAGTGAAATATTATTGCTGTGTTTTATTATTACACATATTGAGGAACCAATGTTTTAATTTTTAATACTGCACAAGAAACAATTACCTCCGCAGGTAATGACAACCAATTTACACTTTTGCCACCTTCTGTGGAGCTATCCCCTCCCGTGAGCGAAGCTTCACCGATCTCGACGTTACTCTTCCGGTCAGTGTTACCAGAATGGGAAACTTTTTGTACTTTGTGTGTTGCTCTATTGGCGTTTGAAGCATGCCTCCGTTTTGACGTTGGATTTTCCATTTTGTCGATTTTTGCACCTGAAATTGATAATAGTAAAAAGGATTAATCACTTAATCCAAAATACATCCATTGCACTATCAAGCTTACCAGTTCACTCACTCAAACATAATTCCACTTTTTTCAGTCTCTTAGAAAAGCATACCTCGTAAATACGTCTTACAATTACTCTGATAAGAAAACTATATATAAACTATAAACCAACCGTTCCGACAGCGTATCCACTGTTTATCCACACTATTCACTTAAACCATTAAGTTGGAGTCTGCCCTCGTTTTCTCAGCAACATGACCCGACCACAATAACATTCAAACAATTTGACCTCCCCTCAGCCACAACATGACTCCCAATCCGAGAACATTGAAAACTTAACTCGGGAAATCTATAATCTATACAACTATAAACTATACACAGATATAAAGGACATGTCTGAAATATTTCCCTACATCCTTTATTCGGATACTGACGAGTTTGCGCCTACATAAATGAGTTGTACATAAACAACGTTCTTTAATCCCAACATCCCAAGTACAAGCACAAAATGTTAGGTGAACATTAGTTAATACATACTACCTGAAAGAAAATGTGTATGTGGAAAGTCCTACACTTTTAATTCCGTTTCTTCTTGTTAAACCTACAGATATTATTATGAAGTATAAGGTCTAAGATCATACAGGATGAAGGGGAGTTTTACCGAACAAGTTTAAACACCAATGGATTTGTTTGACTACATGAATTTAAAATAATTAGATAGGAACACAAACAAATGGGGATGACATTATATTATATATCCCTTTCAAAAAAATACTGTATAAATCTAGTCAACATCCACCAATACCGATGTCTAAACACCTTCTTTAATGAGTTGTGTTATGTGTTCCTCACCAAAAAAAAAAACTTTAATATTACAGTATAAAAACAAATATTCAATAACCACAATATATCCAATATCTTAAATATATAAAGTATATAATAATATAATAAAAATAATATAATACAATAGTTTGATGACCATTATTAAATCACCAACTTCTTACTTTCCCATCCAGTATTTTTACACTTGATATTTGAATATTAAACTTCAACCGAACTCGTCACATCACGTTCTTTCCCCGTTGAAACAACACACAAAAAAAACTATCTCTCCTCCGGCCACATATGCACTTTGTAAAAAGAATTTAATTAACAATTAATTTATACATTTATTAAACACTTTTATTTTTAAATACACAAGAGCACAAAAAATCACTACAGATTCCAAAGAAAAAATCGCCAAGGAATATTTAAAAGGCACAGAGACACATCAGGAAGGACACTGTCAGTCAGAAATATAAATACAAAGGAAAAAAATAGTGAAAATAACAGTGAAGAGACAGAGATAGCTACAGTGAGACAGAGACAAGATTATACGCAATCCCGAATGAACACAGACGAATGGGCCAAGATTTTTTTTTTTTTTACCAGTTTTTTCTCGAGGAGTTCGTTGTTGGAAACAACGAAGAGCGACAGCACGAGCGCGCACTCAAAAAGCTTTCCGTGTAGAACACTGGGAATGTGAATATACAGAGGAATAGCATAAAAAGTTTTTTTTTTCGCTTCGGGATTTTACGAAGACCATTTTCGTTTTCTGTGACCTTTACCCCATTTTTCTTGTACCAATCAAAACCTTGGGAGAGAAATATATTTGATCACAAATTACTTACAAAAAAAAAAAGTTCACAAAAATCCTCGGATTTATACTGGTGTATTTTCTCACCCGTATTTGTATTTTATACATAATATGGGTGCTCCATATTATAACCCTTTTCTTCATCCAAAAAAAAAGTCTCGCGTCACCCTCGAAGAAATAAATGGAAATTTAATGGTGCTTTGGTTTTAGTTTTTATTTTTATACTGCGTATTTTGTTTTTGTTTTTAGATTTTTCCGCTTCTGTTCTTTTTAGGCTTTCAGATTGTGTTTCTCACAGGTTGAGTATGTTAATTTAACATGTAAAATCAGTAAAATGATCAAATAGTAAAAATTGAGGATTTTCCAACCGTAGAAAAAGTGCTTACCTCAACTCCGTGGGATTTTAAGAGGTGGAATGCGGAATAAGTTGACTTGTAACCACTCTTGAAAAACTTCGGACACAGAAGGGAAGGGAATTTTGATTTTTGAAAGTCAAATTGGAATTATATTCAATGAATATTTCGTTTGAGGATGCATTTTTTGCATAAATAACTTCCACACGGCATTGGAACAAAAAGAATTTGGGTCAGTGAGATATTCTTACAAGATATGCCAACTTTGGAAAAGTAAATACCAACGGTTTTTTTTTCTATGGGGAGTGAGTGAATTTTAACGACATATCCATAATTATTTCGACAGAGAAAGGATCTGTTTTTTTTTTTCGTTTCAATTTTATATTTATATTCTCCCATGCCGCGCCCCCAAACCTTTGCAGTATTACTGACCTATAACGTAACCTTATAAAGAAAATGCAACATCTTATACAAGTGTAAAAATATAAGTATTTAATTGACCAAATTGTCACGAAGTTGTGTCGGCTCCAATTATGACGCGACACGTAAATACGTGTCGTAAATAAATTTTGTTGAAACAGATTCTCAAGGGAATGTATTTTACTAATGTGATTTTGAAGGAACAGGTGGATTTTTTTGGGTGTGTTTATACCTATTCGTGTCGTGTGGGTGGTAATGGTTGGCATTAGTCGGCAGTTTCTGCGTAATAAATAAGATTTATTTCAGTACTATTTTGGTTTGCGTTTTCAAGTCGTTTTCACGCAAATTAGGAATGGAGTGTTTATTAACTTTCCGTATTTTTTGTAAATATGTATACCTAAAATAAACATATAGAGCTAATGGTTCTAGATTTTTTTGGAGAGGCATATACGTACTGGAGGACTGAAATAAAATGTCAAAGATAGTTTAAACAGGTTAGTTAATCTGAGGTATTCATATTCAGATGCAAGATGTTTTTGTAACTCTCACCTTCACCAAGACGAAGATAAATCCATATCCGTTTTTTTCCACAGGGCTTTTGGACTGTAAAAAAATTCATTTTTACAGTAGGTATAGGTACGCAATTGCAACGTTGGTTGTGCGGAATAATTTTTAAATAAGCTTATTAAAATTACAACAGAAGCACAATTATGCTGTTGCAACTTCCGCTTGAATTATTTTAGTTTTTAATAGTGGCTTGTTTTCTAACTTTTTACTTTTCATTAGGACTACTTTAATGATTCGATAGCCTGTATCTGATTATGTCGTTCCCGGAGAATAACCGAATTCCCGTCACTCTGGGACGATTTCCCATTTGTTATTGTAGCTACTGATGACCAGTCATCGGATTTTTGTAGTTGCGGGTGGCCTTATTCCTAATTCGAACAAAAACAAAGGAATTTGTCTTATACAGGTAATGCGGGTATAGGAAACTAAAGGGCATAACTACCGCTAAATAGCACAAGGACGTTGGGAATTACGTACATCTTTATTCATCTAATCGATAAATGAAACACTTGTACTAACATATGTATCTCATATGCATTATTTTCATTCCGTGATTTATGAAGGACAAATCATATTTAGGTGCATATATATATCTGCTGTTTTATTATAAAAGCTTCTTAAAACCAGTCACTTTTTGGTGGGAAAGATATTTTCCCTAAAATGAATGACATTATACTATTATACATAATATTGTATGGAGAAAGAGATTGTGAATTATTTGAACTTTCAGAAACTCTCGCTCATTTAATTAGATTCCAAATTAAATATGGCGTCTTCTCAAGGTGGCGCAGTGCTCGTCATGCCTAATGTACTATCTATGTATGTACATACACACGTTTTGTTGTTGTTGTGATACGTATAATTACTTATTGCATACTTATAAATAAGTAAATATTCACTGGTGTATACAGAATGACATTTATCCCTGGTCCTTGTATGTATGCACATACGTGTACGTTATAAAAAGAGTCAAGAGAATCAAGTTTGTGATTAGACCTATTTAATCCTCTACGAACCTTTGTTACATATTCCAAAAAAATGTATTTAAATGTATAATGAATACTGACAAATATATTAAAATATTAACTAAACAAAAATTTACCTCATGAATGGAACATCATGAATCACTCCGTACTCGGAACAGTTACGTTTTTCTTGCATTTTAGGGAAGACGGAGGAAATAGTGCAGAAGAATGAAAATGAATTCGGTGATAAGTTGTTTGTGGTGATGGTGAATGTGAAGAAATTGAGTTGTTACTAGTACCTTTTTGGTGACGGGAGTGAAGCCATGAAGTTTAGCTCTTTTTTTAAAATACATTCAGATTATACTGGTTACCGTGTAATAGCCTATAAGTCAGGTGTTTAATAAGAATAGTTGTTGACATTCCTTTATACAAAAAAAAAGAAAACACTAATTAATTATAGACATTTATTTTACATAATTTTCTTGGATTTATTGTCTTCACAGCACTCCATTATAATAATAATGTGTAAAAGTAAGCAGAAGCTATAACTTATGCCGAGCTTATGGATTTCCGCGATAAATCGTCGGAAGCTTACGGAAAAAAGTATGAAAAAGTAATCACAACTAACTTAACTCATAGTGGCAGTGTTTGACTGTAAAAGAAGACGAAGTCATAAATTCCTAAAAAGCCCACTGTGGTCTTACACACACACAGGTTCCATGCTCATAGACAATCAACTTTTGACAAAATCTGTATCTACTATAATTACCTGTGTATTGGAAATTTGGAAAGAAAGGCTTTTTTTTTATCTTCGAATTCAAACTGTTTGAATTTCTAAACATTACATAACTTGTTCCCCTTCCAAGAGCTAAAAAAAGCCTTAGGTCTGTTTGAAAATGCTCAAATATTTTGACCTCGTATTAGTGATTTGCAATCTTTTGAAACTATACTTTTAAAATGTCTACACAGTTCAAAACATGAGTTCTCTATAGGAATATGTACATAGTGTAAGTGACAATAGTAAAATTTATGTACGTCGTACGAGTAAAGTAACATTGTGTGAAGTTTATATCTTATTAATGAAGGTAGTTTTTAAACATATATATTTTTTTTTTACAAGAAGAACTTTCTCCAACTTTTAGGCATCCTCTTCAATTTCCTCATCTTCCACAGCCATTTCCCTGACCCCATCACATTTGTCGTCCAGCTCATGCATGGGCACCTCCAGGCATGTTCCCCATTCTTTGAGGGTAATCCGGTGGTCATTGTCAGCATCACAAGAGTCTAGGAATGGAGCAATGCAATGCTCGAGGGCCATGAGAGGAGCACGGATGGGGAAGAGTTCGTGTCGGGAGACCTGCTTGTCATGTGGATGACCGTCCAGATCACACCATTTCCAGATGGCGGCCGTCACGGATCTTTGTGAGTCATTCGTGGCTCTCTCTGCCTCTCTTTCCATTTGCAAGTAGTGAGGACTCAATTCCTTCCTGTCAGCCAATTCCCTCATCACGTTAAACAACCAATCCCGCATCCGCCGGGGGAAGTCCGACATCTCTTCTTCCGTGCATGCCTACCAAAAAAAAAAACGGATGTAACAGACAGTTTACTATTATATACATACATTTTACCACGAAATCTTCTCTCATCTTTTGTCTTTTATCTCACTATAACGCCCAGGGTGTTTTAGATTATTCCGTCCTCATAGTATATTATTCGGGAAATAGTATACTACATGGAATCCGAAACCAAAAAACATCGTTTATTTTTTATTTTTTATAAATCCCATGCAGAACTTACGGGCATCTGTCGACATTCCCCATAGTATTCGATATGAATGTGCTTGTTCATATGATTTTGACATTCTCCTTGATCTTCCAGGCACAAACATCTGGCACGGTAAAGTTCACAGTCGCTCTCCCAGGTTTCGTTGTAGTTGCTACATACCTGCGGGTACAAGTGGGTATTACATGAGCATATTTTCCCCCCATTTATATTTTGATTTAAATTCAAAGACAAATACGTATATGTACAGGCTTACACTAATATGAACACTTTGCTCTCATACGAACATTCATTAATTAGTGTAGGAAGTCAAGAAATGTAAGTATTGTCTATCCATCCAAGTGATGGATGTATTATTATGACACGCCTACAAGGTCCCGGATTTGTAACTTTGTAAAAAGCCCTTGCGGGCTCCAAATGAACTCGAAAAGACTTACTCTCCCGCAATTTAGTGGAGTGAAAACAATTCATAAGCTCAGCATATATGGAGACTATAGAACTGAGTGATAAACAAAGGGGTTATACAATGGAAGGAATTCAGTGGCGACTATAGGAAATGGGAGGAATATGTATATTATCATTATAACATACCCCTTTTGGTACCATTATGTCAGGCACATTCTGTTCAGTGAAAAGTAGTGCTCACACATGTCATGGTCATAAATCTTACCTGAACACTACAAATAATTATTTTTGGTGTAATTCTCTCTATGGATAATATTTACCCGTCGGCGGAAATCGGCCTCCTTGGGGCAGGCTTGCATACACACACATCTGGCTTTCCCATCCAGTCCTGGAACACACTCTCGTCCGGGACCACATCTCTTGTTTTCACATGGATCTATCAAAGATTTCGCAGAAAATAGAATTCGTATTAAGTCATGCAGAATAAATACGAGCTAGAGCATGGTGTTTTAGGTGAGAGATTCACAAGAGTGAATTCCCTTTTATTATGGTAATATTTCCATCTCACCTGGTATATATTCCTCAATGGGGGCAGCAGCGGCAGCAGCTTCAGCTTCACTTGCCTCAATCGCTTTCAGCTTGGACTCCAACTCATCACGAGCCTTCGCATTCTCCAACAAGGGAGTTTGTTGAGACTCCACCGTTTCAACTTCCACTGTCGGTGGGATTTCTTTCTTCCTCTCGTGACGGATTCTTTTCTTTTTCTATAGAAAGGTTAAAGCCAATTATCTCCAAGTCTTTGATCGTATCTATTGCTAGACAAACCTGAGGGGGTACATTTTTTTGCAAAGGTAAAAAAAAAAAGAAACTTTGAAATTGCTGAAGGCTCTTAGATTTTCTTGAACCTATATATTTCAGCGACTGTATACCTATGTGTGTCTCTTTTTCCCCCAACTACTTTAGTTTGTGAAAATCCCGTAAAGTCTTTGTGTTTTCTTTATAAGTACAACATCTTTCCATTTCCCTAAACAAGAGTTAGAAAGAAAAAGTTTGCTGGAAGGAAAAAACTTTCTTTTTCTCTCCCCCCCCCATATTCACTACTAGTCAGATTCAGGCAGTACATTCCCTGAGTTTGAGGGAATAAAAAAATCTTTTATATTTCGTGGTGCAAAAAAAAAAACGAAAAATTAAAGTAGTAGTAGTAGTTCAGCAAAAAATCCGTTCTAACCTTTTGAGCACTAGCACTGGCAATAAGTAGCACGGCCAGAAGCGCAATCAGAAGAATCTTCTTCATCTTGGCCCGTCAATTTCCTCAAAGTTTCTATGAAAGAAAGAAAATGAGAAAAATAAGGAAACACTTCATGTACATACATATGCATATCAAAAGTACACACAAGTCCATTTCACCTCCGACGTCTTTATGTTTATGTAAGTAAACTACTAATGATGGATTGTCACTGCTTGCTTGAGCAAGACGGAGCTTGTTGGGGTGGGAGAGGGGATGGAATCGAAAACTTCATGGTTGAGAATTTCCCTTGTTCAAAGACTGTAAAGAAGGGGAAAAAAAGAAGCGGTGGTACAAAACGCAAATGTATGTCATTTGCGGTGGGACATTACTCGACTTGGGGTTGGTATAAGTTTATCCAGGTGTTTCCACCCCTTTCTTCCCTTTCTTTGCTTCCCGGATTTTCCATTACATTTCCTCGGGTCCCAAATATGTACAGTGTGTGTGTGTCGTGAGTTTAAAATATGACTCCAGGGAAAGAGAGAGAGAGAGAGAGAGAGAGAGAGAGTCAGGTAATCTCTGTTTTCACCAACCTTGCTTTCACATTCTTACCATCATGTGGACAACCTCACGTTCCATTGAAGGTAAAGAAAATTATGGTATTGTACATATGTATATGTAACTTAAAAAATGCACAGAAACACACGAGCTGAAGAAGAAAGTACACATGGAGAATTTTCACGGGGCTTTAACAAACAAGTACACAAAACAAAGACAAAGTCCTCCTCGGGATGGGAACAATCTCTAGAAAAAGTGATTAGCTGCGAATAGGCGCAAGAGCACATTTGTACCTATGTAAGCATAAGGATCTCGTAGAGAGAAGAGAAAATTACTTGTATACTTTCCCCTTGAATGACTATATATATTTAAATGTACCAAATGGCACTGTACATATTTTTGCCATGAGAAAATACTTACTCCAGGTATACTTCACGTAAGATGTGCTCTCACGTCCACAGTAGGGAAGGAGTAAAAGGCAACAAAAAAAAATCCCTCACGTTATCACAGCAAAGTTGTTAATTGTGAGATATGTGCTTAAACCAGTGTGTAGTAGTAGATTCTGAGGAAACCAATACAATATCTGTCAGTTACAAGCCACATTTTCTCCTCTTTGTTCCTCCACTTGGGTATATCAGAGAAAGAGAGAGAGAGAGAAAGTGGTAAAGCCTCCTTTTTTACCTCTTGCGTTGACACCTTCTAATGCAAACTGATTCCTTTAGGAACCACAGGCAAAAGGGAAAAAGAGGAGAAAAGTTCATTTCATTGTGGAAATGAACTTGGTCGTACCTCTTCGACTGTACTAAACTGGAGACTACGAGTAGCCTCTAAAGATGCTGCTCTAGTATGCATGTAGCACTTAAGTGCTGGAAGGCTAGGCTTAACTAATAAAACAAGTATAAATAATAAATACAGAAGACGACGGTGGGAGTCTAGTAATAAAATTTCATTACTTATTTCACACCTATATCTTTCATCCAGGTTTGCGTATCATGCTCCCTTTTTTTTATTATAAGGAGGAACAAAAGAGAAAGAAAAAAAAAAGATTTATTGGGAAGTGTTGAATATAACCACAGCTAATACGCACAAAAGAATATTCGTATTCCAAGAAGAGAGAGAGAGAGAAAGAAAGAATGAGAGTGAAAGTCGTGAAAAAGCCACTTTTGCCTTTTCACTTTCAAAAGGAGTGATGTGTTTGGGGTAATGAACTGTTCTTATATAAACTCTCGCCCCATCCTCCTCTCTTCCGCCTCTCTTCCAGTCTCTCCTTCCGCCACTACATATATTTACTAATCGTACAACTCCCGAAAAAGCACCCAAAAAAATACTGGGATGTACTTCGGGCCATTTACCACGTGCATGTTCCAACCAACCTCCGTTGTGTGTTCAACAACTTTTTTTTTCTTTTTCTGAGGGTGTACGTATAACATTTCTTACGTACATTATGACCCTTTCTACCCCCCCCCCACCCTCCATTGCTCCCCGGAACTTTTATGAAACGTCGTTTTAAGTGAATATAAAAGAGTTTTATATTACAAGGATCCCAAATGTTCTAAAAATACAGCCTCCTTGTTTTCCTTCTCTCTGCAACGAGAGAGAGAGAGAGAGAGAGAGAGAAAGGGAGAGAGACAGAGTCTCTCACTATCTCTCATCACCATTCTCTTGCAGTCAGTTTGCGGGGTTCATCTTTTCCCCCCATAAACCTGAGGGACTCTCCCTAGATGTGCATTTATTCAGCTCCTCTCGACCTCTGTGAAATGTATAGGGTATAGTATGGGTATGCATTTTTCTGTTTGCTGTCCCATCCATCTTATGAGGGAACATAAAAAGAAAAAAGCAATTTCATGAAAACAATATTTTCGTCCCAAGTTTGTATAATTCATTGTGGGTGTGAGTCTATAAACACCATAACGGAATTTTGGACCTTACATATTTTTTCTCTGATATAATGCTGTCTTATTACAGTAAACTGTGTAGTGTGTAGGGATACTTCAATTTTTTATAGAATTCATATGGGGACATGTTTCATGGCTTCAAATGGAGCAGATCGTCCAGTACAGTGGCTCCGAATTATTATAGTGACCATCGCATGTAGAGTTTACAGCTTAAACCTTCATATTAGATGAAAAAACGTGGTTTACTTAAATCACTAATCGGCCATAAGATAGTTCGTACTGAATCTAACTCGTATCAATAATTTTATTTGGAACAAATGAGCTTGATGAAATTATTAATCCTTTGGTCGGGATAAATAGACATGAATTCCATTTTGTGTAGTTGAGTATTAATGGAAAAGCCATATATTTGATCGATTGTATTGTGAAAACGATAACCAGAATCACGTTCACAAACAATTAATAATGTCAAAAAAGTCGAACATTTGTATTTTCACATCTTTCGTGAGCTAATATCTGCTCCTTGCAATATTTCACGATTCAAGCTTTTCTGAATAACTGGCAAGTTATATTGTGCGCAGCCTAATGCTTGATTAAAGGATGGCGGATAAAATGACCAGCGAATCCTCCAATCTGAATTTTGCTGGTTATTAGAGTTAAAAATAAAAATAAATAACATTGGTAGTATGCACATGTACATATATCTACTTATAATATCAGTATAATACATTCTAGGAAATAACTGTAACCCCGTCTAGATGCCATGGTCCTTCCTTCTTTTTATCTCTCTTTTCTTATGTACTGCTCCCACACGCTTCCCTTTTTTTTGGACACAGGCATGTACAAAAAATAACTCATGGTCTCATGTGTGTCTTCTCCGCCAAGAAGAAATTTCTAGAAGAGTCAATTTTTTTGTAGTTGTTCAGAATAAGATAGTTTAGGCCTCAAGTCAGGAACTAATACTTTTTTATCAGTTCCATTGGAAACTTGGAAATACATTTATAACACACCAGATTTATCTTTTCAGCTCATCTCAATCTTACTGTTTTTTTTTTTTTGCAAATAAAAATTGACCCTTGCAGGAACTTTGTTGATTTAACAAAATACGAAGAAATAAATACATACATAGGAGTCAATTGATTGAAAGCTATGAGAGTGTCATAGACGAGAATAATTCACTTTGATATGGTCTGGTATAGCAACCACCAGAAAAAATGGGGTC
Source organism: Disparrhopalites patrizii (assembly GCA_034698585.1). Classification (NCBI taxonomy): domain Eukaryota; kingdom Metazoa; phylum Arthropoda; class Collembola; order Symphypleona; family Sminthuridae; genus Disparrhopalites; species Disparrhopalites patrizii. Next base: position 78,995 of record JAQGBT010000099.1, read on the forward strand.
TGTCTTCTATATCCTTCCCACATGTACATATATTTCTTCAAATTGATTTTACAGCTGTTTACAACGTTGAGTTGTTGCATGGTAAGCTTGATCGAGTTTTTACTTTTTGATCGTTGTAACTGGCTCAGTGAGACTTCCATAAGTGATGTCACAGCATTCAGAGTAAATCAGAGTAATAGTAGGATACATTCCGACACATGAATGATGTAAGATTTGTGTGTAACTTTTGTGTCTTGAAGCAAAAAAAAAAAAAGGGAGAAAACATAGCTATACAGAGCTTCCTATGTGCACAAATCCTGTATCTTGTGTACGAATAAAAGTTGTAGGATGCATAAGTTTGAATGAGCTTCTCATTCAAACTCAGTCTTCTACGTATTCATCTTCTTGTCATGAAATTTGTGCGTGTGTGTATGACTAAAAATATATAATCATGAAGTAGCGGTGAACTTCATGACCTCCTAATAAATCCTTTTTCTACATACACACTTGAAGTTAAAGAAAATGTTGGTACTTTTGAAGCTTTCGTTGAAGCACTTCAAAACTTTTTTTTATGGCAGAATGAGTATCAAGACAAGTTAAGCACAAGGAAATAGCATAAAAAGAAGCATCTTTTAAAGTGAGAAGTAAACAAAAAAGTTTTTAATGTTTTTCAGCTTCATATTCCATTTCCACAGCTGATGTGGTAGGGAATACGCATATTTCGAGAATTCTTTTCATGTTCCTATATAGTTTCTTTTCTTTTCATCCTCGTATATATTCTTGTTTCGAGAAGGAAAAGTTTCTGGACAAGTTCATCAGCTGGAGAAAAATCCAGGGGTTGTTTCTCACATGCCCCAATTACTTCCCTTGCACTCCTCTGCATGGAAATTAAATAGATAGTTACAAGAATCGTATTATTGTATTTTATTTCGTGTAAGAAAAAAGTTTATAATACGTGAAGAAAAATCATGGGATTGACACTTGTCTAGAGGAAATGAGAACGTGCATTTCAGGGGGAGGGGGAGGAATATTTCCTTCGAACTTTAATTCCCCCTCCCCCACAACAAAATTACGTGCCCCAAGAGATTCCCGTTCTTTTTTCCCTCCCGGAATAAATAGGAGTAAACCTCACTGGAACCATCTTCTTGTCAGATGTTTACATTCCCTAAAATGTTGGACGCGTGGACTATAATAGTAGTAGTCGCATGAGCCAGGAAATGTCAAGGAAAGGAGGCAATAACGTTTTTTTTTACTCTTTTTTTTCGCAACTGGAAATTCGAACGTGAGCGTTTATGAAACTACTTTCTATGAGACTCCAAACATTGGTATTGCAGTTTCTCAAGGCATTCCTAAATATATATAGTGATAAAGGGGAGAAGAATCTGTGCAAAGAAATGAAGTACTTGCAATCTTTCTTCCCTTTACAGAACTGGAACGATCCCAGTGCACATACGTTGTTACATTACATACGGTATATCCTCTGATAAGATTGCCTCCCCTGCTCCAAGTATTACTTAGTTACAACAGTACCATTTTTAGGCCAGATTTCTTCCGTTCTATGGGAACGTCGACCATTTGCTTATTTGTGTAGTTTAAAAAATTTACTTGCTTCTTTTCCCTCCTCCTTTCCAAGCTCAAACACACACACACAGAAACATTTGGCCAGGATTCCAAGCAATACTGGAGAAACTTCTACTCTGGGTACTGAAGGGAAAACGCGAGAACGAAATTCTTATTGAAGAGAGCTATTCTCCTTATGTCTCTCTCTCTCTCTTTCTTGAGTCCCTTCTACACATTACATTAGCACTTGTACGTATCTCCATTTGTTTATATGGTTGAACTAGTGACCAAAGCAAAGTACATCGAAGACGATAATGTGTTTCAAGAAGGGTACAGCTTTGTCTATATTACATATAAAAAAATATATAGATATATAAACACACATATATGCACATATCTTCTGTTTGTTGTAAACTTCTTTCCTTCATTCTGAAGCACAAGTCAATCATCCCTTTCATCTGCTTCCCTCAACTTCCTTCAGCTCACAAAGCTCAAACAGGCTGTGAGTAAAGAATGGCTCTCCTTGCCACTTTCCCTTCACATTGTTTCTCGGAGACGTGCTCTGTACAACCGCATTAATCTAACCCAGTATTGACGGTTCCAGTCCAGTCTCCATAGGAAAATCTTGTGTGATATGCATACAACCACCATACCATTCCTATTTTATTAGGGGTCACGTAATCACACAAAAACATGGGCTCTTGTAACCGACGGTTGGTAACATCTCCCTCAGAGAGGGAAAACAAAGGGTAAACCAAAAGCTGGGGAAAGAGGCTAAAAAATATAGAAAATAAAGGCTATTTGAGAGTCAAAAAAAGCAAAGTGGAGAGGGGATGAGAGGGAGAAAAAACATACCAAGAGCATCAAAATAGATTAAGAGAACGGGAGCCAGAGAGTACAACACTCTGAGGTAACAAAGACGGAAAGAACAGAGGGGGATGAAGGAAATAGAGACATCAAAGGATATGTAAACAGAACAAAAAGGCAAAACAGAAGAGGTTGGCAGCTAGGAGACAGAGAGAGAGAGAGATAGAAAGGGGATCAAGGGGGTAAGGGCAAGATGTACGAAGAGGAAAGTAAAGATAACTGGAAGAAAATACTATTAAAGCAGGAAACAGATTAATACAAAACATGAGAAAAGAAACAAAAAATCAGAAGGGAATAACAGAGAAAATCAGAAGGGATAATGAAGAAGCAGAGAAAGTGAAGAAAGACGCCAAGAGAAAAGGAGAAAGACGCACAAGAAAGAGGAGAAAAGATGCACCGATAAAGGAGAAAAAGCGCAAAGGGAAAATGAGAAAGAAGAGGCAAAAAGTGACAAAACAAAAGGAGAACTAAATAGACAAGAACAAGATCAAAAACACAGAGATGAGGGAATTCCAATATTGTAGTTACAAGGAATATGATTGTCAGAGGGAATGAGAAAGCCTCGAGGGGCTGATGAAAAAACAAAGGAACCAGTGGGACAAAGATTTGATGGGAGTAAATCATCAGTGTCATGAGCAGATACTACTCGTGTTCTTGTAAATCGGCTACATTACATTTCACAATTATTACAACTTGCAATACAAGGATCAAGGTCGTGTAGTGGACGACATTTTTTCAAGGAAATAAAATACGACCAAGAGTCAGATTTCTCCTACTATGTCTTCTGTCTTCTATTCCTCCACTATACAATACGCAGTCAGTAACTGTAGGAAGTGCCCTCACAGTTGTAGCCCTTTTATTGGGGAAATAAGGTACCGGAGAAAGCTGGTCAATGTCTCAGCTGGTGAAGAAGGTGAAACTATAGAAACTGGAACTACTACTAGAAACTACGTGGAACTGGAAAAGACATAAACTTGATTAATATCTAGAAACTTGCCACAGATTTACTCCTTCTCCTTCAATGGAGTACACAGCTCGTTCCTCTCCATGGTCATAGGGTTTCGGGGACGAGAGATCTTGGGAAAAATGACTGTATGGCAATTATGATTCTCCCTTGCTTTCTCGTTCCCTGACCCTCTGCCATTCTCTCTCTGTTGTTTTCCCCGTCGCCCCCTCCCGTGTTTAATGACACCATTAACTTGGTATGTCCTACAGGGAGGATCTAAAAACATGGAAGTGCTCGGAAAGGGGCAACTTTCTCCTATAGATTTTTTTTTTTACTACAATGTCCTCAACCAAACAGTGTCAGCTGAGGTTTCGTACATGATGCACGGCTTAGAGTCTTTTGATACAGAAAAAAGCTAAACTCAAGGGGGAAAGTTTTCCCGGTCACAGCATAGACGGACAAGGCACCGGCAGTTTCAGTGTTCCCTTGAATTGAACCATGTGTCCGATTCAATTTACCCTCCCCGTGCATAACAGTCTGAATCGTAAACAGGGGTGCCTTTACGTCCATATAAGTTGGAAAAGCCACACATTCAAGTTGGGGGGAAAAAAAATTCCCTCTCCCTGTCTGTTCTACATTTCTCCAGGATACCGGGGAGAGGAAGTCTTGACTTGAATGTAAAAAGCATTTTGTACTTTTTTTTTGTGGCTTTAAACAGAGTCCAGGAAAAAGAATGCCAGAACACTCCTACAACTGTACGCTGACCGCACATGTAAGAATCGATCTTGTACTCAGTAGGGCGTTATGGTGAGGCTAACGAGGGCTAACGAGTTTATACAAATTTTGTAGAAGTAACAAAAAAAAAAAAAACGTGATGACCCGGTGGACCAACATTCCTTCCTCTCTCTGCTTCCTCCCTCTTCCTTATTCAAAATGAATTTCCCCTAGACACCAATTTAATTTGCACACACAAAAAAAAAAGGGTGAACGAGAGGACGCCGGGCATCTGCTCCCCCTTGATTACGCTACAAGTTCTCTCAGCACCTACATTACATGCATTGTGAATGAGAAAACTTGTCAGCAATTCTCCAGGCACTGGAGTCACATAGGAATTTTACTTAGCTTGAGAGACCCGGTGTTACGCAATGGGACAAGACACAAGCTCAAACGTGTATAGTGATAATAAATAATAAAGAACTGTTTGCATACACTCTCTGATGGTCCTCAACGAGGAATATACAGTCAAAGCTATTTTCACTTCCTATTCATGTACCTATACGTATGTAACATATACATATGTATCCCTTGCCTCCATTACTGAAACGGGGCAACGTGAGAAAGGGGTAAGAATAAACTATTTTACATGAGATCGTTCGTTGTTGAAACTTGGCATAGACACAGCTTTTTCGACCATGCAATATAATCCTCAGATTGAATGCGAAGGCAGAGACAGTAAGAATTTGTACTTTTATTAAAGAAATATTTGCGCGAGTGAATATATATTTTTTTTTAAAAAAAAGAAGAAAATGCACATGGAAGAAAAGTCACTTTTTCCCAAGAAATTTTCCCGGGGATGAATCTTTGTCTTCCTTTCTCCCCCACCAACTGTCTCTTGGAAAAACAACTCCTCTAATCTTTTCACATACCTACAAGTTTTATATATATGAGGGTGGCGGGGGGAAAACGTGCTAGTAATTGTTGACGAACAAGACCGGAGTTGTGCGTTATACCGGAACTCACAAATCACTGTGAAGACAACTGAAAGCGGAAGAAGAAGAGAAGAAAAAAAAAACTTACGAAAAAAAGCTCCTAGGATGTCGTCGTCGTCGTTGAACAACTCAAGTTTGTGTGTGTGTACCGTCGAAAAACGTCGGGGATATCTATGCCTCCTCGAATGGGGCTAGGAAATAAAATATTCTCTTCACCCTCCGTGTGAGTGTGTGTACTCCGGCTCCGTCCGAGAACAACTAAGAATGAAAATAGTTGAGCTTCAGCAATTTCAACTTTTCTCACAAGACCCCTCGTGCTCTTGTGGTGGAAATACACGCACGCATACACAATGCTTCCCACATAGCCGACCCATTGGAACCTTATGGAAGATTTAAGGATAAGATGCATAAAAAATATCCTGTAACAGGCCCTTTACCCGTCTTCCTTTCCTTTTCCCAAACCATCAACATCATCATCCTCCTTCTACTTCACAAAATACACAACTTGTGTGTCAAAAGAACGTACATGCGGAGATGTTGGCAATACCAGGGGGAAAAAATATCCACTTCTTATAATCTTCTATATTATTTTTGTACCAATTCTATCAATACACACTTTTTGGGAACTCAAATTTTTTATTTTATTTTTTGCCTTTATTTATTCTGATGCTGTACTGACAAGAAGAAGAATATGACGATGCAAAGCTCCGAAGTTAGTTACCCAGACAGGGTGAAGTGTTATCGAGAGAGAAAAAAGAGAGCATCTTAAGTAGGTTTTTCTTTTACTGTGTATATGTGTGTAGTATGTGTGTAAGTAATAGTGTGGTGCAAACGATATTCACGATACGATATTCTCGTTAATATCGTCCAATTCTCACGAACGATAATGCACGATATTTGTCGTTCAAATGTGGCGATATCTCGTTACTAAACGATATCGTTATTGCGACATAGAGTTTATTAATTGAGTAATTTTCATGCACAAGTCTTAATTTATACATCACATGCTATGTTAATCTACATGCAGTTATAAATTGCGCCATTTTCATTGTTATTATGGGTCAAGGAAAATGCTACTTTCTATTATCAATTTCATGGCATTCTTTATTTCGGGGTACAAAATGGCGAACCGGGCTAATAGTCACAAAATTGTCTCCGAAAGGATGGACACGGATTACCGGGAAAGTGATTATACTGCATAATATACATCAAAGCGGGCGCCGGAGTTATGGGAA
>JAQGBT010000100.1:0-85141 GCA_034698585.1 Disparrhopalites patrizii
GATTAATAATAAATATCTAATTTTAAATATAAGATTAATAATAAATATATAATTTAACTATAATAATTTTAAATATTTAAATAGTTTTACTGTCAGGCGTCTCTTGTTCATGTGTCACATTACAGGAAACGAGTGGCGGAGAATTATTACAGTTTTCTCTGGACATCCTGGAGAGCTTGGTAAAATGCGATTTGGTGCATGTGCAGAACATAGTGGAAATTCCAGAGGTCCTGAGTTGTATGCCACGGGATAAGTTCAGTTCCATATGCAAAAAACTGGGTCGTGAAGTGTGTGAGAGCCCCAATTTTTGCCAGGAACTTTGTCGTCTTTATCCCATCAAATTATTTAAAATTTTGAGGTTTGTACGTGATTTGACGCCTTCTAAACCGTCTCTTAATTTCCTGATCATATACACTATCATAAACTAAAAATTCTAAAAATATCTTAGAAATTACGTCATTTCAGATTACGAGGTAAAGCAGTGGAAGAGTTGTTGCGGAGATTTCCCGGCGCCAAAATCATTTATTTACTTCGGGATCCTCGGGCCATTTTTTCGTCCAGGTTGAAGGTGCAAAATTGTTCCTTTTGTCACAACTCGTACGTATTTGCTGTGTGAGAATGCCCAGAAGTTCTTGCATATATTTTTTTGATGGCCCAAATTTTAACGTACATGAGTATACGTCAATTGGACTTTGGACTCCTTGATTTTTTCCGAAGTTCCCATAACAATTATTATATTTTGAATTATCTAGGAAGAGTGGTGTACATCAGACAAGCCTTGTCTGAATATCACCCACTTGTGCGGGGATATTGCGGACGATCTGGAGGAAATCCGGCTCTTCCAAGAGAAAAAAGCAAGTAATGTCCACGTCGTCCAATACGAGCAGATGGTCATTGCTCCAGAAATGAACTTTCGACGGATATTCACGGAATTCCTCGGCCTGGAATGGCATCCAAACGTCCAGAAGTATTTGGAGGACCACACCACACACGAAGAAAAGGGTCTCGGGTCAACCTTCAAGCCGTCCGAAGGCCGTTTGGATAAATGGAAGCATTATCTGAATAAGTCCGTAGTAGTACAATTGGAAAAAGAGTGTCATCAAGTTATTTCACAACTCGGTTATGGCTTTATGTTCGAGAAATAAATCATGTACAGATGAGTTTTATATTAGGCAAATTATCATTATTGTTGCCCAAACGCAAATGTTGTGATCAATCTCCATCTTTTTATTTGACGTTTATTCCCTTTTGTCAAGCTTGCACTATACATAAAACATGTACAAATGTATGTATACCTATAAAAAGCATTAGGATATGCAAAATGCAAGTCATATTAGCCTGGTGCATTTTTTTTTTTATTTGAAGACAATTTTGTGAAATTATACACTCAAATTTCTTTTAGATTAGCTGGTTTTAATAATAATAATCTTGTAATTATCTGTAATTCATACATACATTTAATTCTAACTTTACATCTATAACCAATTAAAACTTTGTGCATTAAAATTAATTAATTGAAATTTTATTTCAATCTACACTCTTTCATTATGGAATTAATGTAATGCAAAATACCATTGATCGTTCACAATCAAAAGATTATTAGTGCACTCGTGTTTTTGAGTTTCGTAAAACGGAATGAATTCACAAGACTAAAACATACCAAATGAGAGCTTGCCTACCGTAAACTCATATTATGCATGTAAATGTACATACTAAAAACTACAGAGAGACTTATAAAACGCTCTAATTACCACATCTATGAAATTATTCTTATGTTATCTCGAATAAACGGTAATCTACGCACTGAAATGATTATCTAGAATGCCACAAATCCAATCAGGAGCCAGTGAATCCAAAATCCTCCGTCGTTTTGCCGGTATTACACCTTCGGAAATGGAAAATTCGGAGAGATCATCACATGTAAAGCTACTGCTCATCCCGCAATTAGAAGAATCCTCGAGTATCTTCCGTTTTTTAGCCACTTTTGGGGCAAAAGCTTTAATTGGATTGTTATTCACCATCTCAGAATTATTATTATTCGGATCCATCAATTGGTCATCAGTAACGTCGTCGCCAGCAGATGATTTACCCGGTTCAAGCTCATTTTTGAGATTGTGACTCCTATTGACTTCGTCTGGAGTTCTTACATTGTACTTTCTATTAGCTGGACATCGATGTGCTAAACTGTCATCCCTTGATTTGCTCCCAAAATCACATCGAAGGCACTTCCATGCTGTCTGAGGGAATGTCGGAGCATGTTATGGATATTACTGAAGGTTTGCCCACACTCCGGACACATGTTGGCCTTCTCGGTCAAATGACTTTGCAAATGACCCCGAAATTCGGATATCTCCTTAGTCTTAAAGGGACAGTGCAGACATGTAAATTCATCTCCAGTGTACCTATCCTCATAATGGTCTTCCAGGATTATTTTGCTCCTAAATTTCTTCCCACAACCGGGACAAGGGAAAGGTCCGATGTTATTGTGGTTCTTCTCATGCCTCACAATCTCGTCCTTGCTTCCAGCCAAATATGGGCAACGACCACATTGCAATGACCTCCCATGTTCCCGGTCAAAGTGTGCCTGGAGGCTGGGTTTGCTTGGAAACGCCTGGATATCCGGACATTGCTCACAATTAAAATGTTCCGCGTTCAGATGAATCCGCTTAAAGTGGTTTTGCACGAGTTCCTTTCGGGCGAGGGATTTACCACAATCCGGACAGAAAAAAGGCTTTTCTCCTGTGTGAATGGTACAGTGTATTTCGAGATGGGAACTTGAGGGAAATCGACGGTCGCAAAGGTCACATTTGAAGGGTCTGTGTCCAAGGTGGATGGTCAAATAGTGGTGTTTAACTCCATACTTTGAGCTCATACGCTGATCGCAGGCGGGACATATTTCTTGTCTTTTAGTGGAATGTCCCACGGCAAGGTGACAGTCCAAATAGCATTTGTCCACGAATTTTTGGTCACACTCAAGACATGGATATTCCGTGGTTTCGAAGTCGTCAATGGCTTCCATTTTCACTATTACGGTTTCATCCAGAATTTCGTTGGTGTTATTTTGGACATCAATGGCAAGGTAATCTGAGCTGGTGTCAGTAACGTCTGCTTCAAAGGGGAGGTCAATCATAAGTTCTGGCTCGGAATCCATTGTAATTATAATTTCGCTTGGTTTTGATCCGCAAACTATGGGATTGACACACACAAAAGGTACTATAATAATTAGTGGTTATTTTTACCTTGGATCGAATTAACGCCATGATTGATGATTACTATAAACTATGCATATAATTCAATATTTTCACAAGTATCCCAGGTATTCTAAAAAAAATGCTATTTGCAATTTTTGTTTGTAGTTTGCTGTGTGGCGAGATAATTTAGCACAGTGAAAGTTGCTATTTGAGGTGGTTAAACAGTTTTCCTGACGAAATGTCCAAGTCCAAGCACTCCGGTGGGACTGGAGTATTATCGGGAATCTGGAATCAGCTGTGAGAGACAGAATTTTATTCCTGGAGAAAGGTAAAGAAAACTTGACCCTGTATGCCATTGTGTAAATTGTGTAGCTATTTTTGTCCTAACCGCTTATTTCTGTTTGTTTGTTCCCTCATTGATTGTCTTTAAAACTCTGGGAGCAATAGGAAAGTATTTAAGTATTTTAATTTTTATTTAAATGGATATACCTACGTACATATGTACGATAATGTAGTAGGTACATATAAGGAGAATTAAGCACATACTGGAGTATATGTACTCACTAAGGTGTCTATTGTGTTGTCAAGAAGAATATCAGAGCACCCCGTGAAAAATGGGATAATATTGGATTGATAAAATTGGATGGGTACATATATGTATACAGATATTCCTCGACGGCATTTTGTGGCCTTGTTTTTTCAGTGCTTTGGATTCACATTATAGCCAAAGCCAGAAATAGTAGACTGAAGGGCAAGCGCTTGTGCTGAACCAAATCACTTTGTTACTGATAGAGATGCCTTAAAAAGCACAATAACAAGTTGATTCGTGTAAAAACAATTGTCATAAATGTGCGTAACGATTTTATTTTGGTCATAATCTCATAATTAAAAATTATTAATAATTAATCACGCTGTCTAGATTCTAGATCCATTCCAAGTTAAAAATTTTTAATTACCTTACCTTACAATTCTAATAGTCAAATTAAAACAATTATGAGTGCGAACGAACTGCTTCATTCCAAATATCTCATGTCATATATCACCTTGTTTTTTTTAAAAAAAAAGTAGGAGTTCTAAAACAATTAAGAGCGAGAGGTTACCGTCAATGTGGAAATGACTGCGAAATTTCCACGTTATGATTATCCAAGATTTTTTTCTATAATTATACTAAACGACTAAATACAGATTTTGACAGTTGAACTGAGCATTTTTTCGTATTTATCTTGTGATGTGGGCAAACCGGAGAGTTTTCTTCGTTTCTCCGGTTTCAGAACATGGCCGTGTTCCAGTAGGGCAAGGTCGCTCATGATTGGCCCCTTGCGTTTCATGTCGAACTTGATTTTTGGATTAAAATTGATTTCATTTCCATTCATATCCACCGCCTCCATTTTGGTCCCTTTTCTATTATTATGGCCTTTGTTGCCAACAATGCGATTTTGGCCAACAACGCATTTCCCCTTGATCGACGTCCCATTTAACTGGGTTGAATTATTTCTTGAACCAATGCTCATTCGTAACTTTCCTCCAGGTTTTTTGGTGCTGGACGAAGGAGATTGCTGGATCCTGCCTTTCCGATGTGTTATCAAATGTTCCTGGAATGTTCGCAAGTCCTTGGGTTGAACGGGACAATGTGGGCAAATCACGGGATTGTCCTGATGCTCCCTGGCGTAATGTCCTTCCAGATTGACCCGGTCCGGGAAGGATCGGTCACAACCTGGACAAATAAAATCCTGGAATTCCTCGTCCTCATGATGTCTCCCATGCCTTTCCATCTCCGCCTGCGAACCCGTTTGATGGGGACAATGCGGACATTGGAGAATTTTGGCATTCAAATGCACTTTGTCGTAATGGGCCTGAAGGTACTGTCGACTGATGTGGCCTTTGCCGCAATCTGGACAGTAAAAGGGCCTTTCTCCAGTGTGAGTGCGGGTGTGGATGTCCAGGTTTTGCTTGGTCGTAGTTCGGTATTTACAAGAGCGACATTTGAAGATCCTCTCCCCCAAATGCATACAAAGGTAGTGACGCTCAATGGAGTTTTTGGAGGAGAATGGCCTTTGACATTCTGGACAAATCAACTTCCGGCCGGCCGTGTGGGTGAGAGCGATGTGACATTCCAGGTTGTATTTCTTCAAGAATATCTGGTCACATTGGTCACACTCGAGCAATGAACTTTTACTACTTCCAGATTCATCCAGATTTTCCGTCTTCACGATAACCTGACCATGTCTGGGATTTCTGGAGGGACGAATGGGGTCAGCAGACGGGGTCAGAGACACGTTGGTATCTCCGGCCTCCAATAGTAAGGGTTTCGGTTGGAGCTCCATAATTCTGGGGGATGACAAAAATTATTGATTTATTATTTATAAATTAATTATAAGCTGGAATTTGCTTGAAATGTTGAGTGGCACACAGGCAAAATACATGTATTATAATTTTTAATTATTATAATTATCATGACACATCATGCACAAATAATAAACACTGCATTTCTGCAGTATTGCTAATTGAATTGCTAATCCATTAATTGCTGTTGTACCTCCTTTTTTGGCCACAGAAGTCAGGAGAACACTGCAGGATTTTTTTCTCTGGAATAGCTAAAAACTGGAATAACTGCGCAGGCGATGATAGAAAACTCCCGGGCTAAATCCAATAATAAAAGAATATCAATATCCTGGATTTATACAGTTAAAAATTGCTGGAGAGGCGATTTTTGATGGGTTCTTGATTTCCAGGCTTTCTTCCAAGTCAATATGCCTATTCAGACTGATAGCTAACATCCAGGAAATTGTACGTCGAATGGTAAAAAAAAGTATCTAGCTTCTGACAAACTGTCCATAGATAATATGCATAGATAATTTGAGGACAATTTCAATTTTTACTTGGTGATAAAGCACATTAGTATACGAGAATACCGTATGCATTTTTAGACCTCAAATCGAGCAGATGAAATGCGTTGGAAGCAATGTTTTATGCATAATATAATGTCTAGGCCATTTGTTAAATATTATATTGTCCAATACAAGGCATATCCTGTGCCACTGAAGGCCTATCACAAGAATATTTACAATTACAAGGATTACAAGCATATAGTGGAGCATTTTCTTAAAAAGAGTAAAGATAATAATTGTTTTTATGCAAACCACGGTGCTTCAACAATATCTTATTTTGTTTATTAACATCGTTTTTACAACGTGGACATTTTTCCACAGTACATTCATGTATGAATCATTTTACATAATTATTCATTGGGGGGTGCTGATGGTAGATTATATTTTATTTTTACATTTTTTTAATCTTTTTTTTTTGTTTGTAGTATAATAACGCGGATTCAATGAAGAAAAGCTGTCAGGCTGTCACCGTATAAAACAGAAAACAGAAAGGTGATTCCATTTATGATAGAATCCGTTGATTGCTTCTTACTTGATTACAAATAACAATAATAATAAAAATGATAATATATCAGCATGTCCAAACGTGATGTGGTTTGTTCTTACTAAAGATTTTACATGATACAGCGGGTGTCTCAGAGGACAACACAATTATTTTAAGTTTTTTTTGGAGGTAAAGTTAACCCACCGGAATAAAAGTAGGAAAGCCAGGAAGAAATAGCGAAAAGTGGTCCGAAAAAGGCTTTTTTTTTATTTTTTATTAAACGTGCGATTAATAACTTGGGATTTTTTTTTGTCCCTCTTAAAAATAGTAAATAAAGTACGCCCGTTTCTCATCCCTCTGACTCTCCTCGGACTTGTTTCTTCCCAGAAGAATTCTATATATTCACAGTAATTTAATTAATATTTTTCCAGTAATAAATTAAACTATAGTAATTAAAATAAAAGCGTTTTTTAGCAGAATGATTTTTTTATATAGTTACCTTTGTAAAAAAGGAGACACATTGTTGTTTTTGGATTAGAGGATTTAAATGTTAAAGTCGTAATTAGTCAAAAGGCAGGAATTAATTGAGGAGATTTTATTCTTGACATAGAGGGTGCGTTTCGTATAGTTTCGTTTCAAGGCTTTTTCACATTTTAATACTATTTTCGAATTATTTTTAACTGTATTTTTTTCCATCCTTACTTGCACCTTGAACGTTCTTTTAGAAAAGAGTATAAGTTGCTTTGTTTTAGAATTACTCCCATACATTATTTTTTACTGGAGGTACAATAACGAAGGATCAAATGCTATTTTTCCCATGCAACCTGAAGCCTAAAAATTGATTTTGGTTTTGAAAGAATATACTTAGGACTGTCCAAATCTCAAATTAAGGCTACCTGGAAATAATATAAATTAAGTCCTAGCCTTCAAAACAGAAATACATCCGCTTTTAGACTGAAAGTCCAATGGAAATAATCATATTTGAATCTTCACTCATTGTAAATCCAAAGAGTACTTAAAACCGCAAGTGATGTCGAAGCATGTGTAACACTTCTTGCCAGGAATAACGATTAATTTACATAAATATTCCAGCACGTAATGATTGGAGTCTATTGCTTTATTTTTACTCGTATATAATTATCAGTTATTACAAAAAAAGAACCAAAACAAACAGAAAATTCAATGCAAATAAATGTTCTGCTTATAAATTACACATCTTTTATATGATTCAAAGGGTACAATGTTCAATAAAAATCTTTTTTTTTCTTTTCCTGTATTAAAGGGAAGGAATAAGTACTGGGACGTAGGTTTCTTCTTTCCGTATAGTTAACTAAATTACTATTCTTTATTCTGTATAAATACGATCGTTTACCAGTTTACTGAATGATTTCCCCTTTTAACTATCACTAAATACATTTTTTATAGTATTAAACATGTTCATTTGTGTACTTTTTCACATTGTGTTCCTGCCCTCCAAAAATAATCCATTGTCACTGTTCAATTCGAATGTGTAAAAATCGAAACTGTTTTTTTCTTTTGCGTGAATAAATATAAATAAAGGGAAATATAATATAATTACATTAATAATAATAGTCAGCACAAAAACAATGTTTGGATAACATCTTTCGTTCTCTGTAAAGGGTTTCCCCTTTACACTTTATCGTTTTTTTCCATCCATCCACACGCACTTTTTTTTCTACAACAGCATTCAGTTTTCCTATTTATACCAAATCGAGAAACATGAAATAATAAATAGGTAATAATAATTATTAAAGGTGACAATAATTATTACTAACAATAATAAACGTACACATCTTTTTTTTATGTACAACCTTTCACTCGCACTTTTTTTGTATATTTACTATATAAATCCTTACGTACGACATATAGGCAATAAGAATAATAATTAAACAGTGAAATTTTTTATTAAGATAACAATCTTGGTGATTTTTGTTGTCGTAATAATTGTACAAGAACAAAAAAAAACTTATTACAGAAAATATGCAAGTCTTCCTCCGGCTGCTCACACCCTCTTACATAAATAAATAGTAATAATAATAGGACTTCTTAAGAGACAAAAAAACCTCTATTGACAAGGTTGCTTGGCAAAATGAAATAAACACACAAAAAAATTCACTGACATACAGCAATAAGAATTCTTTAAAATAATTACTAGTAAGTATATTCGTCACAATCTTGTAATTATGTAACTCACAATCCTTCGACCTCGATAATTTTTCTTTCTTCGCATTTAATTTATCCATGGGAAGAAAAAAATTGAAAAATATGGTAATTTAAAAAACACACGTACTTTTCTTCCTAAGCCACACAATGATTCATGCATGCACCTTGCCAGAATTTGATTATTCTTTCAGTTTTGTCTATGTATGTATATTGTCTTCTTCTCAACCATTTTCATTTTCTTTATACTTCGTTAGTAATGCACAATTTGGGGAGAAAAACGGAAACAAAAGAGGGATATTTTCCCATTTCACTTCGGCACGACTCCATCGCTTATCCTACATTTTTTAATCCTACGAAATACAGGGTGGAGTAATAATTTACACATTTGTTTTTGTTTCTTATTACAAAGTCTTAATACACACGAAGTATTTCCTATTTTCCGAATGGCTAATGTTATATAAGTACCAGGAGGTTTTGTTTGTTGTTGGCAAAATTTTCTCTAAATAGTTTTTTCCTTACACAAGATTTGATTTTTTCCATTATGTATAGTATCAGAGGCTATACGATTTTGAAAATACCGTCTCTTATCTCTCCGTCTAAAAAATTTCCACACTCACACAACGGGCATACCATACACACGCGATTTCTTTCTCTTTTTTTTTACAAAAAAACGGATGAATTAGGACGCAGGTAATATTTCCAAAAATTATCAATTATGTCAAAGGTAGGTGTGTGCTCCTAATTAGAGCTTATCTGTTTACCAGTACTAACAACGTGTACGCTAAATCGTCCATACGCAGTATCTTTGAGGGGGAAATATTAAGTTTTTAGATTTTTTAAGGTAACAATATTTTGCCATAATTAAAAAAATATGAAAAAACGGACTCCATCTTCAAGGTAAGGGGGAAGCACAAAACACACCTGGCGTTCTGTTCCTAACATTTATCAACGAATATTATTTTTATGAGGACAAAATAAAAATCTTTAGGATGCGGGTGGGTACGATACGAATTGTAACAAATACTTTTGCTGGTATACGCCGGAGTCATTTGCTTCCTCTCATCAAAATTTGCTTAAAAATAATAATATTCTCGGCATATTGTAAATAATCTAATCATGATGTTCTTCTTGTATAATATAAAGTTCAAAATATTGTAACACGAAAATGTTCGAGTGTACTATAATGATTGAAATAATTTTTCATACAATAAAACTGCAATTGTTTCCATACAATTTAAAATAATACAAAATACGCACATTTTCTCTGTTTTGAAATATTGGTATAAAATACATAAAACAAAAAAAATTAGTTGGGATATATTTTCAGGATGTCCCCCAACAAAATTATTTTACAGCAGTAATTTGTTTTTTTAGTTATAACATACACGTCCAGTCCCAACTTGTACCCAGTATTGTACAATCAATGACATTCTTATTCTACACAGTAGTATAATTAATGTATGAAATAGATTGATTTAATGTTTAAAAATGTCTCCTGAATTCCTCCCCCCCCCCCAATTTCTTTTTCGTCGCCCAAAAACACACTCACTACCAGCTTTAAAGAACTTGTACCTTCTCAACATGAAAGGGTTTAATGTACCTATACAAGTATTAATTGGAGATTTTCTTCTGGAAATTTTTGACCGATAAAAAAGATTATTATTTTTTTTTTTTACTTAATTGTATTTTTTTGTTGCAGGGTTTTCTCTAAATATTTATACAAAAACGGTTATCGATTCGCATTATTCGCTGAATCTATTTGTATGGAAATAATTGTGCAAATAATGTATAAATCTTCACTGTGTTCAACACCCACGCTTGACATTCCACCACACGTACACTCATGTTCATCCGTTTTTTTCCTCTTATTACTTCTACAAATATTACAGACAGGGTCTCGGGTAAAGTCTCCAAAGAGAATTTTTTTTGTATCGTTTTTTCTCTTACCTATAGTAGTAGTACATGTTCAAGACTTTTTTAATAATCATAATGATAAATCTAATAATCGTAGTAGCATGAGGGATCATATTAGATAATAGTATGTATATATATAAAGTATTGTTATACATAATATATAATCACTACCATAATTATCATTATCATGATCAAATAGCAACAATAATTATGCCGTTTCCTATTTTTCTTCTGTCCTCTCATTCTCACCCATACTACTACTAGTAAATTATCATCATCATCATCAAGACATCATTCTATCATATCATCATGTGTCTCTCTTCCTTTTTTGCTTTTTTCGTTTCAGTTTTTTGTATGTAATGTATCATGTATTTCATTTTTTTCTCTCTCTGTCACTATGCATCTACGTAGTTTATTAGATATATATATATATATAACTATGTATATATATTCTTTTACGTTAATATTTATAGGTAATATTATAATATACATATATATAATAATATTATTATTCAGAAGAGGGTGGCAGGAGAAGGTTGTCTCCATCATCCAGTCATTTCGGCCGACTAGCTGATTTCTTCTTTGTCTTCTTAAAACAGCAACACCTGTACGGGTAACAAAGGCAAAAAGAAGGGAATAGAAATCATTAGCATGCAACGTAATACCATTGTAATTTAATGTTTCCTTTCTTTTTACAAAATATATGTTTCCTCTACCATTTTAAAGACAGCGAAGTTCAAAAACATAAGAGATTATCAATGATTTCAATACCAATACGTCGACATTTGTGAATTTATGACGAATTATTTTTAAGATGCACAATTACAATTATTGACGAAATACTGTGAAAAATAACCAACTAGAAAACAGCAACGATACACAAACACAGTAAATAAACAGTTTTCAAGACTCAAATTAAACCACAACAAATACAACTCAACAAATGAAATAGCAATGACAATAAACCAAAATATTAAAAATACTGGTAAAGAACTTCTTTTGACCAACTATATAGGATTACTCCACTGCACATCTTCAATAAACTGACAGGTTGACCCCATCTTTTAGTTTTTCAATACGAAAAGGAGAAACAAAACGTATACTGCAGTGTACATGGAATTTAAATTAATATTAATCAGTAGCAATTATAGTTGTCACAAAGAAGAACTTCAGCATCACCATACAAACTACATGAAGTAAGATATAAATAAAATAGTCAACGCTTCCATTCCCGACTCAATATATACATATAAGCAATTTCAATAAAGGTACATGAAGATTTTAATACAAAGAAAAATTAGCAGAAACTAAAATCACACATGAAATGAACACAGGATAATACACAAATTACTACAAAAAACCAAGTGATTGTCATTAGTACTGTCGACAATAATTGTCTACAGAAACAAAACAAACACAGTTACACATACCAGGAAAAACGCACCACCGTTTTACAATAGAAAACAGGAAAAATTGCATTACAGAAACTTCAAGAGTAACCAAAGTTGAAGAAACAGTAATTGCAGGAATACGGTACTAGCCTACAATAGGATTTTATTTACATTTATTATACAAGCAAATACTAGAGCATCGACGTCAACACAACAACTGAGGATTTTTACAAACTTAAATGATTATTACTCAACAAATTAGATTACAAACACAAAACTACGTTTTGTACAAGGTCAGAACTACAACTAAAAAATAGATACAAGTGTGCACAACCCAAGAGTTCCCAACCATATTACGAAACATTTACAAAAAGAAAAAGAGGAACGGAAGAGAAAGAAATATTAATGTACAAAAAGGACAGGTAGAGGAGCGACAGTATATACAAAAGTAAAAACTACAGTTTACAATAATAAATACAAAAACAAATCTATTACATACAAAAAAAATATTTAAAAAATGCCAGCATAAGAGCATGTAAAAGTCTTACTTAGTCTCCGAGTGAGTCTCCAGTTCAGCTTGTGCGGTGATGGGGGTATTGGAATGACCTGCCGTGGGGTCGTCTGCATTTAGCTCGCCATTCGTTGAACTCACAACCTACAGACGGATGTCAAGGGCACAGAAAATAATAAAACCACACACAATTAGTCAATGTCATCATATCCAAATTGTAATATCACATAAAATTCTAAAAAAGAACAAAGTAAATAATTCCTATATGTCTATAGCTCTTTTTTTGCACATTCCTTCTCAATGTTATACTACAATAAAAATTGAAACATGGGAAACGTAATACACATAAATATAGGAAATAACATAATATTTCACAACATCAACGAAAATATTACTTTTTTTTCCAAAAAAATAAACGACAAAACTGCATGAAGGGCGATGGGGCAGACAGAAAAGATGTGGATTACACACAAATATAACATACAAAACAATCACCTACGAAGGAGCATGACATAAAATCGACGATCAAATGCACGTTTTTGTTGTCAATTTCAACCAACGACATACAACAATAAAATTTTTGCTTTCACACCAGCAAACCAATTCCTTGTCCAAAAACACATATTACCGCAGTTGTACCAAAACAAACCAGACTTTCCACACCAATTGGAAACTTCCAAATCAACAGAGGAAACGGGAAACAAAAAAAAAAAAAAAAAAAAACAGAAGGCATCGAATGGTAACGATGATTAATGTTCATATTTAAAAGTGCATTCACTTCAACTTTCAATAGGTGGATTTCTCTACCTACATTTAAGAATTTAGCTGAACATATTAAAGTGCAGAAACAAATCATTAGAAACGTACAACCATCAAAGTTATAGAAAAGTGAAAAGTCTTAGAAACTGAATGAATATCCGGGAGTCATACAGCCATCCAACGACTGAGAGAATAAACCCCGATGAATACTTTCAGTAAAAAAAGATAGATACTATACACATATAATACGAACTTGTTACAAACAAAAAATTGCAATGAAAAATAAACTCTTCTCTCCCTCCCAATAAGACTGGTAACAAATGAAGTTTCACACATCCAGAAAATTTCATTGACTATATATATGTTATGTATACAACACCAAAAACAACCGGAAACAACATAACAAAACAGAGGAACACCAAAGGGAAACAAACACCGAGAATGGCAGAGCGGAAACGAGAATTTACACAGTGGTGACATTTGGCATTGTATAATTTTTTTATTGTCCCTATTGTTCACTACTGGCAGAACATTTAAAAACATTGAAATGCATATTACGAATGTTTATACATAATAATAAATACTTTTGATTCAACAACATCCGTATACTATTTTTACTATTATTGTGGATACATTTATAGAGATGTGAACGCACTCTTGATGGGACTTTTCTGGATACAATTAATGACACAGGGAGAGTTCAATGTCATTTATTACCTAACACTACTACATGCCCTCTTGTACTATCGACGTACATACCGCACTAAATAAAAACATAATTAATTACTCCTACCACGGACTACAGTGCAGATTCCGAAGGAATCGACACCTAGACCTAAACGGCAGTAAATAAGTAAATACACTATAAATTAAATACAACCGAGAAAAACAAGAGAGCTGCACTTTCCCCTTGTGTAATTGACACGGGCATATATGCAGCATACACTAATCATCATGAGGCATTCACCTATGCACTACTAAGGTAATGCATTCGGGAGCAATCATGCCACTAATCAAAATAGGTATATATTTCCTACGTAATTCTTCGTATCAAATACCACATACACATCATTCTAGTAACATTGCGAATACCCCTCAATAAAAATTTCGATACACACATCCATTTTTGAGGGCATACCACCATATTGCGTTCGATAACTACTAACTATACATACGACGTTTGATCACACTTCCTGGTTTACTTCAATATTCCAGGATCAATGCAAAAGTAAATTACTTTTCCCAACAATCATTTTCCGAGGGAAACTTGCAATTCGTAACCCAAAAGGACAGGCCAACGAACCAATCATACAGTAGTCAACTTGCAACGGGCAGGGGAAATATTTCACCTTGGGATATATAAAATAAATGCTACTAGTCTAATTATTTTATTGCTTTATCGTAGGAATTACTAACTAGCATTACTCACGCAAAACATTTCCCCATTTTAAGTTGTTTTTATTCATCTACACAACTTTACTTAGCCAGAGGAATATCTACACCGTATATAAATTTATAAATAGGTAAATACTTCGAATCAAGAGGACTTTAGAATCAAGGAGACTCCAAAATTAATTCATGGGAAGTTTAAAAATAAAGAAAAGGACAAAATCGGGTCAAGAAACCAGGATTAAACAGTACCTATGGTCCACAAACAAGTAATAAGGACCAAGAGGAGGAAATGAAGCAAGACGAAGCATTTTCTAAAACCCAAAATACAAAAGAGGTAAACCTAAGTAAAAAAAAAAACAAGTGTAATATCTAATCTCAAGAAAATACCTAATCTATGGTATCTATAATATACTATATTCTAATAGTTAATACACTATAACACACTCCACAACTATGTAGTATGAGTCAAAATACTGAAAGGAAAAAGGTATTCCTCGCTAGTTTAGTGATTGCAAGCACACTCTCCACCGTAAGTAAAAAGGCTCTAGATAACAATTAAATAATAACTACATTATTGTATATAAGACAATTCCAATCGAGATAAAAATGGATGTGAGGGCCCACTTTTACTGACATGCGTTTTTCATAATTGACTAATTTGCAGTGTTTCACTATATGTAACGCCACCACACATGATTAAATTTGCGACTGTCCTAATAAATAGAGCTATTTCTTTTAGACATTATCGTGAAGGACTAAAACCAAACAAATAATGCGGACGACCACACAGTACAAATTTTTGTTGAAATACTATATACTCAGATACTCACATGTACATAAGCACAAGCACATACTAAATACACACATTACATACACCTATGTATATATAAGCACATAATATACAGACAACAGAAGAAAACATGATAGAGACGTTAGACGTTACTACAAGGACAGTGAGATCAAATAGCGAGACAAGGAGAGGCAAATGGGAAGAAAGAGACAGTTCAAATCTACGAGGAATCCAGACAATAAAATAAAAAAGACGGTAACTATTATTACTGTATCGATCAAAGGTCTTCACTCTAGCAGTAACTACTAAACTGGAAATAATCATAAAAAATGACTACTAATAAAAAAAAAAAAACTGTAGGAACTATAAGATAGAATAGCAGCAGCAAAGACTTTTTGTTTGTTTCAAGGAGAGTAAAGTCAAGGTCACCTGTACGGAACCATGTCGATCAATTCCAGGGGTCAGGTCGTGTCCCAATGAGGACGACGGCCATGTCTGGAGATTATCAGACCATCCGCTATCTTTATTCCCACCCGTGCCGCCCTGATCACGTTAAGGTAATAACCAAACAGAAACAAAAAATTTGGATTGTTTTTTTTCTTTGTTTTTGCCGACCATTTTTTTTTTTTCACAATTCATTATCCCTTTCTCATACTCTTGCCTTAATCTACAGTGAAATTCGTAAAGTAACCACGTCAATTCCCCAGGTTTTGGATAAAAATACACATTCCACAGCCCGTAGACTGTATTACTGCAACTCTAACATTAACTATTCAAAATTCAAAGTTGTTCAAACTACGGTCCTGTTCAAATTTTATCATTTTTAAGAAAACCAAACAGGTTTATCGGCACTACCAAAAATATTCAGATTATTGTAAAAATTTATAATTTTGTTTTAAAAAACCATTGGAAGTTACAGTCAAATTGATGTAATATTTTAAACAGAACATTCTTTTTAGGTCACCAGCATTCGCACACAACCCACCATTTCCAAACCAAATTCTGAAAAATAGTTCCTGGTCAAGCTTTAAAAAAATTCTTGACACTATCCATAAACAGTTTGTTTCCCGAAATAAATAAACATAAAAGGTAAAACAGAATCAGAAATAATATGCTGCATTTAGGGGATGAGAGCTTGAACCTAATAATATTCTTGTAGCAAAAAGTAAAAACAAAAATCACACTTTCTTGTTCGATCTTGTAATGTTAATTACAAATCTGAGTGTGCAGCAACTAAAAGAAATCAATATTCAACTTGACTTTGATTTTTTTTTAATAAAAAGGATAATTAAAGAAGCCTTCAAAATAAATGAATAGCGAAGGAAGCCCTTGCATAAACTTATGTACATATGTACGAATTCAAATAACCAAAATCAATAAATCCTTAAAAAAGAAATTTCGAAAGGAGCAAATTACGAGATGCTAACTGATTTATTGCTAAAATATATATATACATATATGTATATAGCGGCCTCCAAAATTAATTTGAACCTGCATCTGCATAGGCATATCCAACTGTCAAATAATTAAAAAGATCAAAATAGAATCCATTGAGCATAAACCAAAAGGCCACATTGGCATCAAAATAATAATCACAGTAATAATAAGCTGCAGGGTAAAATCTAGAGAAGAAAAAACACACTGCGAGAGAAAATTAATATCTCATCTTAAGCGTGAGAAATAAAAAAAACGCTTTTCCATTAAAACAACCATAAGGGGAGAAAGTTAAAAAATGCTGGGTTGAAACGATAATTTATTAAATAATATCAAAATGCAGTTAGTTCATTATTGACTC
Organism: Disparrhopalites patrizii; assembly: GCA_034698585.1. Taxonomy (NCBI): domain Eukaryota; kingdom Metazoa; phylum Arthropoda; class Collembola; order Symphypleona; family Sminthuridae; genus Disparrhopalites; species Disparrhopalites patrizii. The sequence continues at coordinate 17,300 of JAQGBT010000100.1, forward strand.
AAAAAATATTCACGGGCAATTCAAATTTTTTTTGTAGTATGTTGTTTAAAATTGTCTGCCCAAAAAAAATTAAATAATATATTATCTACACACATGTATACGCAATTACAATACGAATTAGTTCAATTTCATTTCCTTTTTTTTTTATTTAGCCCCGAACCCAACACTTGTGAAGTTGTAAATTTAAATTTATGCTTTGTGTACATACGATCAGAATAATTTAATAAAAGAAAAATAAAGGATTATATTGTTATATCAAATCATGAATCATTTAATTATTTTTACGAATACTTTTAATTAGTATAAATTATTAATTGAATAAATACGTGTAATTTCACACAGTCACTCACCTTTGAAGGTCTTGGAGGATTGTTATGAGCTGTATTAGGATGGTTCCTTTGTTCTCTATGAGGGGATATCACTTCATGTGCCGTTTGAAGTGAGCCAATTGGAGTTGACTATTGTGGTCAAGGAACAACACATGAGAGCGAAAGAGAGAAAAAACAAGAGAAAAAACCGTTTGTATAAAAATATACACAAGTATAAACACCAGTGGAATAATGTCATCAATAAATCATGAAACCCAATCAACGTCACATGAATGGAATACACCCTTCTACTCAAAACATTCACACGCAATTTCTCTACGGAAAAATTAAAAAAAAATTAATATAACAAAAATGGAAACTAATTTTTCAAAAATTATAATCACTGATCACATGAAGCAAACTATTAGTCGAACAAAAAACAATATTACATTAAGTGCTTGTATAATTATTGTACTGTGATATTGTTGCGTACGTTGTTAACAACAAATTGGAACGATAAAAGATTAAACAAATAAAAAAAACAAGAACCACTGAATAAATCCATTCATCAAATAAATAAACTGATCATTCAATCACCGAATCATTCTTTAACCACACAAAAGCGAGAAGAAATTACTGTGCGTCACAAATCGCAATTTGGGTGATGAAGGACAAGGAAGAAAAGGAAGGAAGGAAGCACTGGGAAGCTCAACGAAGAGGTCAGGTTAAGTACTGGATGAGGATTCTTTCAACCAAAAGGTGCTACTCAATCAGTCAGAGGAACAGGAAAAATAAACCAGTTTTATAGCCTATAGTTTAAGTACACAATTGAGTAAATTTCTACTGAACTTGCAGAATACAAAGCAATTTCGTTATTGTCTTCACTAAATAATTACGAAGTAAAACACACAAATAAAGTAATTTAATTGCATGTTGCATACAAAACTATTTTTAAAGGTTCAATTACAATTAGTATTTAATTAATTGCACATTCTGGAACCGTTTTGAATTTATATGTGAAAATTACACAACTGCCGGGACTCGTTAAAAGACCAATCACGACGCATTAACGGTGATTTCACAGTCTATTACCAAAAAGTCTTTACCACTGCCAAATAATATTACTAGACTACTACAGCATCATACAAAGACTCCAACTTTCTTATTTACTCTACAAGAATTTCCAGGTATACATGTTTTACACGAAGGACTTCCAACGAAAACTCGATTTCACGGTGACGTGATCTGATCTTACAATCATCAGTTTTTTCCACGCTACTAGCTTATACCAATATTGTTCAATTCTTCGCCAGGATTTACCATTTCACCTAATTTTATACAACCTAAATACTACCGCAAATACAGATACTCCATCCAAAAATAACATTCTCCAAAAATTCGAGTGTTGTGTGCAGAGTGAGTTTGATCAAAACGGAACAGATTTACAGATACAACTTTTACAAACCAAAGCCGGTATATACATTAAATCTCCAAAGAATACCAGAGCATAGCAGGAAACGTGATATTGCAATGTCTTTCTAATGGCAAAACCCCCATCTCAATCCGTTGCGCACGTACGGAGACAAATCACACCGACAAAAAAAACGTCATTATTATGCTGGGCACGCGAGTAAGAGCATACAAAATACTCCATAAAAATCTTAGCAGAGAGTACAAAAACTGACAAAAAGCTAGCACATGCATACAACAAGAGTACCGACACAGAATACATAAAAGTCGGGACGACAGATAGGAAAATTATGCAAATCCATTACCAAATTATAGAGACGTAAAATTAATTATAAATTGTGCAGAAACTGCCGGAAAACTGCATGTACCAATTTGACGAGACGACAACGGAAAGGTGTTGACGTGTACAATCTTTAGGGCATTGGAAAGGTTCAAAGAAAATTACATAAACAGTTCTGTATACGTCAGAAACAATCTATTCCCGTGTTTGTTAACAACAATTATTACCAAGAACATAAATAATATTTGTACATATGATTCTCCATTAAAATTTTTGGGACAAACAATTATCTCAATGATACATGGCACACATGCCGAGTACAAATACGCAATAAACACCAAAAGAATACTAGTTCTCAATACATTCTAAACTGCGACTACACGGAAGGAATTAGCTTCCGATAACTATCGCATTTCACTTGGATCATGTAATGCGGGCAATTCACCGCAAGAAATAACGAACACTCCATAAAAAAAAATACATCTAGTATCAACTTACACCATCCACATCAAAGATTTTATCCCATTTTTACCGGAATATTTCCCATACCACACGTACTCATAAAGCAAATCCCGTCTCCATTCATAATTGGGAGCGTCCAGCGAAATAAAATAACAAATTAAATATACATTTTACTAATAGACAAAGCAAAGGAGAAACCTTCTCTGATTTCGTACGTCTCCGATCACTTGGTGGAGCATTACGGAGTTCTCGGAGCTGAAGCCAATTATTAGACTTCTCCCGTCGTTTTTCGTTATTATTTTTACCATTTCGAATAATCACATACACAAGAAGGTCATCAATGTTATCATTTAATAAATAACATGTCCCCATCAAACAACAGGCGGACGACAGGCAGAACGTAAGGTTACGTACAAGATGTCGAAGAAAAGCCGCAGCAATAACAATCAAACCAAAAAAATCAATCAACCACCGGAGAAAAAAACACACCTTTTCCATGTAATACTCAAATTCCAAACTTCACAAGACATTCCATAAGTTTCTCTCTGTCTGGGTCTCTCACTGTCATCTCGCCCTCTCTCACGACAGGCAGTACAGGGAACTTTCCCGATTACAAGGAGAAATAATTGTAAATTACTAATTAAACTATTGGGTAAATAATAAATAATATACAAATAATTACCGAGTAAACAGTAGTAAAACAATACTGCAAAGCCCAGAATTGAAGCATCACGTTTGCAACAACGCCATCCACATACATAAATGAGGGAACTCGCTGTAGTATCTCCCTGTATCATACTTACTGCTAACAAAGGCAAGTCTTTTAATTCATTCCTCACCCCAATGTAATTACTAGTTACTCCATTAAGTACAACAAATCCGAGGACGCAATTAGGTACATGTTAACAACAGATATATTATGCACTAAAACTTCATAAAACGCAACGTTTGTGAAAGAACTACTCTCCAAAAACTGGGCACTAATAATTCGCGTCACAACGAGGATGAAAATCACAAACTCTACCCGAACTAGGGCTACCATGTTGCAACTGTACAAAAACATCCTGCAAATTACATGCATTTCATGTATGTTTGAATGCAGGGATGTACACAAATGTAGTTATATAGGTTAGGTATATTCAGTAATTCAGTACTCTATACAACTCCAAAAAATACAAGAACATGAATAAAAAGTAAACACTCCACATGTTAACGTTAAGATTGTAATAAAAATAACATTCATACACACAAAAACAATCTCATCTACACCCGAATTGGAGTCAAAAATAAATACATACTTAAATGCAGACACACACAAACAAATACTCAGGTACACATAAGAGTTTTTATAGTATATAATATACACACTGGAAACATCTAATAATAAATTTAATACGAGTAAGTGTAAATACATTCACATACAGCAAATAGGTACAGGTACACAAGACCTGCAGAGAAAACAGGGCAAGCACGTAGAAATTCTATTCCGTACCAGAAAACGCACAGCAAAAGTTTCATATAATACAAGAATATAAAAAGAAAACAAATTGTGCCACACACTCATTTTCCGCCCATAAACCAACCAGAGAGACGACAGCCAGGAGGAGACACATGAGAGAGAGAGAGAGAAAGCATTCCCTTAACATAAAAATTACACGGCGACACAGATTAAAAGAGAAAATTATTATTAATAATAACAAACTCATTAACCAGACTCTTCACTACTCCATTATAGCGGAGACACATTTCTTTTGCAGCATCATCAACAAAATGACTTCATCTCTTCTTATCTCCATTTTTTATAATTTTCCCCTTTACTGCTTCTTTTTTTCTTGCTAGCTTGCTGTCACCACATTTGTATGCATCTTTCCCCCGGCTTTTACTCATGTATATAGTATATACCACTATGAGAAGTACCACTTCCATTTTTTCCCTTTCTTCCACATAGGAAAAAAAGAGATTGACACAGTAAGTATACCGTATTAATTATGATTATGATAACATTATAAAGAAGTACACATTTTTTGTACGTATTTGAAAACATTATATTTTATCACTCATCAACGTAAGGTTATCACCATCAAGGCTATATTCAGTACTAAAGGGAAACCAAGGAGAGAAAAAAAAAGGAGAATTTGTGTATGGGAGATAGGAATGTGTTTCAACCAGCCAAAAACACATAACAAAGTTCACAGTTTAAAGAAAAATCATTAATTGAGAATGATCAACATATAAAAAACTTCAAAATTCAAGTTAAACATTCTTAAAAAATTGCAACCAACAATTAAACACAAATAGCTATTATTATACAATCCTTTTTATAAATCACCACATAAAAACTAGCCAAAATAATTTCAACAAATATAAAATATTGGATGAAATAAGCTGGAAATAGTCTACTCACCATAGTTTTCCCTGTCCAGTCGAATTCACCATCATCTACATAACCCTTTCTTTCGAAGAGATCATGGAACATTCGCCGTAGATACTCGTAGTCGGGGGTCTCGAAAAAATCCAGTCTACGTACATAACGAAGGTAGGTCGCCATCTCTTCTGCAAGTATCCAAAAACAAGTAAACACGAAGGATTAAATTTCCAACAGACACATTCCGATTTCTTACAACAGTTACTCCTTTATCACGCCGTTACATCCACTTTGCACAGCATCACAGATTCAAAGCAGAAACCACACAAGTCTAAATCCCAGCAACACACATACATCCCTCACAGAACAAATATTCCAAAATCGGTGAACCAATTACTAAATTAAAACTAATGACAAAGAAAGCACAACTACGGATAAAATGTTTCCAATCTTCTTTCGCTCGTCTTTTTACCTATAGTTAAAAAGAGACAAGTAATACAAACCCTCTAAAAACCTAATTAAGTGCACTTTTATTTTCGTCCTTTCTCCATTTCTCGCACACGCATTATCATTAAGATTGCCCCTTAATTACAAGTAAAAGCACATTTCTTGCAAAAGCACGCTTTCGCCCCATAAAAGAAGGGACGCATACCCACAAAAAAAGAGGGCGATTCTGTATTCGTACAAACAAGCAATTAAAAAATCCCGTTTCTCCTTGAATTAAAACAGTGTAGGTGATTCATTAATGACGGTAATGTCAACATTTACTTTTCTCGTCAATCCGCTAACGCAAATACACGTATAGCGTAGGTCTGAGTAATTCTGCCAATAAAAAACGAATCTTTTGCAGTGTCTGAAATAAAAACAAAGCAGAGAAAATATAAAAAATTCAAAACCACCAATGATTTACGTACAGACAAAAAACAGTAAAAACAAATAATAAGTAAATTACATGCATAGAATTCGTTAGAACTGTCTTATCAAATTTTTTTCCGCGATATTCCGGACGGTTATTACGGCGACGAAAAAAACACCCAATATATATAAAGGGGCATAGATATTTAATAGTGTGAAGCTAACAGTGATTTATGCGGCGTCAACATTCTTTTCCTTCTTCAATCTGCGGGCGTGTACAAACAGCAAAAAAAAAAAAAAAAACTCATAAACCCTGTGGGAAATGAGGGTCACCATCCATATTATTGAGAAAAATTATCTCCGCCTGTAGCAAATCAAGCATACAAAAATGGGCTGATGTGCATCATATAGATGCAACAATAATAAAAATTGTCCTGAACATTATTGGGCTCTATACAATAATGACGAAGGAGATTCAGATATGGAAGCGAATCAGACTCAGGAGGAAAAATTCTCAAAAATCATTAGTACAGGTTATTACACACTATTTTACGTCACTGCAAACATCTTCTACATTTTGACCTTGCTAACTTCTAACTTCTATCATCATTGCGAATCAAAGTGGGAACAGGACGAAAAAGCAACAGCAAAGGGAGAGCACCTGCACAAAAAAGTCGATCAATACAGATCGATCATTAACGAAATATCCTATTAAGTATAGTTACGTAAAGTACATGTACAAAAAAATACGGTAAGTTCCAACGTCATCCAAAGTACGACATGCAAGGGGAACAGGGAGTAATAAATCATAACATTCCTTTTCAACGGTCCATGTCACGCAAGAATTTTGACCAAATTTTTCAGTAAAAAATGCAATTTCATCACGTAATATATTTATCACATATATAAACCTTCATAAATAGCCTAAGGAATTAATATTGTCAATACAGCCAAAGATTGCATCCCCGACAAAAAATGTCAAATACAAGGACGAAACAGGCGGGCTAAGGATGGATACACAATACACATGACATGAGAGATAGTCAAGCGGGTACAAAATCAAAGGCCAAGATTATAGGGAGAAAATGATACAGAAAAAACATCGACTTAGCAAGAAAGGAGGAACCCCGAGCAAAATATCACATTTCCCACGAATCCTTACAAAAAAAAAAAAAAACGAGCTACACAAACACTCTTATTACACTAAGGTCTTTCATCAGATTAATTAGCTGTACAAAAACAACGCACACACACCCAAAGACAATCACTTCACTAATCCATACAGTATACGAAAAACAACACCAACCTGCATGGCCACACAAATACCTAATTATAACAATGATACATAAAAACAATGGTAACCAAAAATAAAGTTTCCGACTTCCTCCAAATGTAAATCATTTAGCGAAAACCCACACAATAAAAAAAAAAAAACATAAGGTCACAAAATGTACATACATAGATATCCCAGAAAAACTTATACATATATGTATATATAGCATACATAATTAAATACGTATACCGACTCACGACAACGTAATTCATAAAAACATCCGTCTTCCTTTACCTGGATAGCCTTCACAGAGAGTTTCTATTGGGGTAGCTCGTTTAGTGTCACCGATCCTTTGATACCTTTCCTTTAGTGTCGACGTCTTTAATCCTTGCCAAGGCAATGAACCTCGTAGAAAATACATAAACATGTGTCCTAATGCCTCCAGGTCGTCTCTTCGACTTTGTTCTGCAAAAAACAAAAAGCAAAACAGAAGACGAAAAATTAGATAAAAAAACACATCAGAATAACATCCTAAAAAGCTTCCAAAAGGATCCTATTTGTACCAGTTTCATTATTATTATCATTATGTCGCTTTCCCTACGAACTGATCAACATCATCCCTATAGTTCCATAATAATAAACAGCAGATACGTTCCAGCAGACTTGAATTGTTTGCTTGTGTAATGTCTATACACAAGCAAACAATTCCAGCTCTCCTCCCACGTTCGTTTTCCACTTGTTCGGATCTTTCGCAAATAATTGCCTCTCCCAAGGTACTCTCTTTTGAGTACTTTGCAAAAAAAAAAATACACAAAAAAAAATCCTTTCTCCCTCCTCTTCCCTTCCCCGCTCTACATTTTCATTTAACAAAGAAACACACCAGGAGACAATGGAGAGAGAGGATCGACGGAGGTTAAAATAAATAAAATGGAACATCTCGCCCCACACGAAGTAAAACAAAAAAAAAATCCTTTTTCCTTCGCTCACTCTTTTTTTTTTATCATCAACAACACGAACGACCATTTTCTTGATCCCATCTCAAACAAGGGGAAGATCACGCGCGGGGGGAAAGACATATTGACGCAAAGGGAAAGAAAGACAGGACGAGAGAACAATTTAAAACCTTTCTTCCCCATCTAAATACATGTAATCACCGAGAAATGCCCTTCCCATCTAAAAGATCTTACCCTTCCCTCCCCCAAAAGGAAAACAAGAAGAGGATGTCTCCCGTAAAATGCGGGTTAAAAGCACGTAGTCAGTCTTCCATCTGCAAAATCCACCGGCATTCACCCTTTTATGCAATTGCTCTACGGCCTCTACGTAATTCATTTGCGAATTCGAACGTACATATATACATGGACATACTCGGGTTTTTAGGGGAAAGAATTACACAACATATACCGGGAGGAGGGAGAAAGGCTTAAAAGGGAAGAGATCACAGGAATCACACCTAGTAATTTAAGTAACTTAAATCCCATGCATGGACGGAGATGTGTGGAAAAACAACCAGGGAGGATTTCATCTTTCTTGGTCATATATGTATATGTATTGTATATAATACCCCGTCTACGAAATGCCGAGGAAAATGAGGGAGACGAGCAAATAATAGGATGAAAATAGGAGACCAGAGTAAGAGATCACGTATAGAGAGTCCTTTCTCCGCCCAATCCTTTTTCCTTTTGCCTTTCTCCAAACCAGCGATACACACACATAGCCTCCTCCAAGCTCCTCGTGTACCATATAACGCTAAATCTAATCCCACTGATTTATTGTATTATCCCAGCCTCACGTAATTACGTGGAAGAAAACTCTATCCATCTCCCTCACATTCCCTTTCTCCCCGACTCACTCGCCTTCCCCTTCGTCGCTCTGACCTTCTTGCTGTGCAAATAAATAGTACACCCAGCAGGGCAGAAGAATGATGGAATGGATGGGATGGGGGAATACAAGTGAAAGAGAGAAAAAAGTGGGAGAAAGCGAGAAGAAAAAGGGGTGAATCCTCACTGCCTTCTTCACAAATCAATAATTTAAAAAACATCTCAACAGAAGGAGAAGAAGTGGTTCACACAGACTTTCCTCACACACACTCGCATTCATCCTGAGTAGCATAGTAGTAGTGGTTGTAGTAGTATTTTGTACATTGCAATTTCACCCCACCCTGGCAAGATTATAGTAGTACACTCCAGATTCTGCTGCATGGGATCAATTGAATGCGAGAGAAAGAGAGAGAGAGAGCCAGAGAGAGAGAGAGAGAGAGGTGGTTGAGAAGTTGTAGGATGAGGCGAGAAAAACAGAAAGATGGAGAATAATACATAAAAGAAACACCGCCTGTGAACGGCTGAACAAAGTTTAAGAGGAAGCTGTAACTAGAATCTCCAAAACAAGGCAGGAAGAAAAGTAACAAAAAAAAAACGGTGCAAGATATTCATGAGGGAAACTAATAGTGGAAGAGAAAAAACGACGGAACTTAAAACGGTAGGAGAACAAGAAATAAGACAGAGAGAGAGAGAGAGAAGGAACTTAACGTAAAAAAAAGGATAGTACCGGATCATAAAAAAAACTCGCCCACAGCGTTAGCAAATAAGCCACACAGATTTGAGAGTGGCACAATCCATGTACAGAAGATGCTGTGGTAAATAAAAGAGCTAAACAATCAACAAGATTTGCAGGGATGAAAGTGTGACTGCGGAAGTGAAGGGGGACAAGAGGAAGAGTGGGGAAGTGAGAAGAGAGAGAAAAAAACAATCAGCGAGACGGAAGGAAAGGGGAAGTAATAAGAGAAAATCATGGACAAATACAGAGAGAGAGAGAGAGAGTTCGTGAGAGACACGAGAACATCGATGAAGGACGACAGAGAAAGAAGACTGGTGAAGGACGATAAAGAAAGCGTGAGGCAGAGAGAGAGAGAGAGAGAGAGAGAGAGAGAGAGAGAGGAAAGAAAAAGGGAAAGGTAATAAAGGAAAGTAATAAAGAAAGAGGAAGAAAAAAAGCGAGTGAGAGGGTCAGAGAGAGAGATTCAAAAAAAAGTCACAAAACAAACAAAGAGACCAAAAGAGAAAAACGGAGACAAAAACGCTCAACGTTGAAAGAGACAGCAAATAAATACACAAAACATAAAAAATCGAAATCAGAAAAAGAGAGAAAGAGAAATTTAAAAAAAAAACAGAAAAAGAAAGATACTAAACAGAGAGAGTGAGAGAGTAGAGGAAAAAAACGAAACTGAAACGGACACAGCAAAAGCAAACTCGGGAAACACCGGAAAAGCATTTAACCACAAAAATAGAGCAAAAAGAAAAGAGAAAGTAAAAAGAAAGAAAGCATGGGAAACCAGAAGAAGGAAGGAAAATAGAAGGAAGACGAGGAAATCCGAAAGCAAGGAGATTGACAGAGTGAAAGTCGTTGGGCTACCACCCTTGCCACCACAAGATCGACCTCGGTTTGGTGAGGGAACAAGCCCCATTTATTATTATCATTATTATCATCATCATTACACGTACTCTACTCCTTTATTCCCCTCAAGAAACAACATAAAAGGTAAGGCCCTAGGAAGGCGGGAGGGCAGGTTCAGGACAGGCGGGGGGAAGAAGCCCACGTCAGAAAGAGAATATCAAGGGATGAACAACAAAAGCCATAGAAGAAGCCGCAGCGAGCTACTTATACAACAACAAAACAACCACTCCGGATAGACATCGAACCCGGAAGAGCCCAACAGCCTGGAGAGTGAACTCCGTTCAAACAGCCATCACCTCCAATAATTTAATTTCGCAAAAACCCACGGAAAAAAATGTAAAGAGAGACAGAGAGAGAGGAGGAGGAGAGAGCTCCGGTAACATCATTATTGGAGACGTGTGCATGCATACTACGTGAAATTGTTTGGAAAGATCCTGCGGTTTCTGTGTGGAGGCATTTTACCTTTCAAGGGAAACAGGGAGAAAGGAAAAAGAGAGAGATAGAGAGAGAGCAGAGGGAGTGAGCAGAGTGAGTGGGCGCATCTCTCTTGTCAACGTCAGCCTCCATACATTCGCCGAGAGTAGCAAATTTGCAATAATTATCCACGAGGCATGATTTCGCACGCTCTTCCTCTTGCTTTTGTACGTAGAACCATTTGTCCTACAAGGATTCCAGGTTCAATTACAAGCACACGGGACGGGCGGGAGTAATCAGTGCAGGCTCCCCGCATAATTACATCTAATGACGAGCAATTCAAATGACATTATCGCTCTTCTACTTAACACTCTTGCATTCACAAGTAGGAGCGGGACTAAAAGAGAGAAAAAAAGAAAGAGAGGGGGAGAGAGAAAGAAAGAGAGAGGGAGAGAGAAAGAAAGAGAGAAATAGAGAGAGAAAGAGAGAGACATATAGGGAAAGTGTGAGACAGTGAGAGATGGAACCAGAGAGAGAGAGAGAGTAACAAGGACGCGACAAAGACAGAAGTGAAAGATAAAAGAAAGGACGGGAATACGGACACAGAGCATACATAGTTCTACTTTGGTTAAAACAATCCCTCACGCTGGAAATGATCTTTGACCTTTTATTGTGTGCCATTCCAACTCAATTCTTTCCACTTTAACCACTGCGTCCACAGCTTCTTTTTATTCCCCATTCAAGTCTCTCCTCTCTCATTAGCATCAAATTCCCTCCATCTGTTCCTGTCCTTTCCTATTTTTTCTCTCCTCACTGCTTCTCTCCTTCATTTTCATAGGGCTCACATTGTCCTGGGCGTTGCGACGAACATTTCTTTCTTCCGACTCTTCTATGTTTTACTGGGTGCCTCTCCCCCTCTATTTTTTTTTTTTTTGCATTCGTGTGTACTTCGTTCATTTACGGTATCCGTCTCTCCATATAATCTCGTCACTTTCACCAGCTTTCTCTCTCCCCGGCAATCGTGTCTATACGATCGCTATTTATTTCCAGCCTTTTTTCTCATTGTTATTTCCAGTTTCCCCTCGTCACTTTCTCCCTTCGAGCTCTCACTCTTCGATTGCTTTCTCCTGCATTTCCGCCCTCGTTTGACACTTTATTTTATTTTTACTCCGCTTCTTCCACACTTTCAAATGTGCTTGTCTAATTTTCTTTGTCTCTGTCAATATTTACTGTCACTATCTCACTTTGCTTTCTCTTTTTTCTTTTTTGACTCCCCAATTTTCTCCCTTTCTCTCTTACCCTCAATCTCTCTTTCTGACTTTCTCATTTTGTTTCCTCTTTCTCTTTCCTATTTTGTTTTCTCTGCCTCTCTTTCCTATTTTGCAATTCTCTCCTTTCCATTTCGCTTTCTTCTTCTTTCTCGTACCTACTTCGCTTTCTCTCTCCATCTCTTTCCTATTTTGCTTTCTCTTTCCTAATTAACTTTCTTTCTTTCCTATTTCGCTTTCTCCTCCTTTCTCGTACCTACTTCACTTTCTGTCTATATCTTTCCCATTTTGCTTTCTCTTTCCTAATTCACTTTCTTTTCTTCCTATTTTGCGTTCTCTTTCTTATTTCACTTTCTCTCTCTTTCCAATTTTGCTTTCTCTATCATTCTTTCCTATTTTACTTTCTCTTGCATACATTGTTTTTTCTATCTTGTGATTTCTGTTCCACTCTCGACTCTTGAAATTCACTTTTCATCCCATTTTTATTTACGATTCCTATACCTTCCATCCCTTTCTCCTCTTATTGTTAGTTTAAACTCTCTAGTATATACCAGACGTCCATCTCCCTTAATTGTTCCACGAATACGAAGTACAATTGTTCCAAACACTCAATCTCCTCACTCTCGGTTTCCATCCCTTCCATCTCTGAGAATCCCATGCCAGAGCTTATACATATAGCCCTTGTGTGAGTCGCATAGCAAAAAACCCGTCAATAATTCCGTCTACGCACGATAGCCATGAAAATAACAACAACAACAACCCAAGTAAGAGTCATCCTCCTTTGTCGTAATGGTGTTTATATGGGAGCAACCGACGGAGGAAAACAACGTCATTAGACGTCCACCCCGCACTTTCCGTATACATAAGCATAAGCTTGCCGAGAGTGCCGGCCAAGACACTCACCTACAAGAATAATTACCCTTGAAAGCTCACATTTCCATACGTATCCCCATCACTTTTTTTTTGTTCCCCAAAACTTATGTATGGTATACAAGTCCACAGGAGACTATTATTATTATTGCATGAGCAAACTATTTCCATCCCCACTTTCCCCCCGTTTTTTTCTCTCTCTCTCTGTACTTCTTTGAAAGACAGCCCACGTATATGCATGTATATACACGAAGGCAATCTAAAAACACTCGCACTTGTCGTCTCTGTGACCTCCTCAACCAGCGTGAGAGCTGAGTGACGTTTTTACCCTATCGATTAATGCACACTTGGGAGAGCACAGAGACACAAGAGAAAGACAGACAGAGAGAGAGAAAGACAGATAGCGAGACAACAACTATTTCGTATGACTCTCCTATAGCCCAAGATTATCCTGTAAGGTAATTGCCGGAGATATTTTAGCTGAGTTTGTGCGGTGCCCCCGAAAATAAAAAAAAATTATTGGGACCTTCACAGTGCATAGAGGTTATATATGTATACATAATGTATGTATATATAGACGCAATTTCCCCCACATGCATATAACCATGTCAAAGCCGACCTAAATAAAACTGTGTGTGCGTGCGTTACTATTATTATAACTAAACACTCGGCAGCATGTTCCTATACTATCTATAGATATTTCTAGAATATAGCCTATCTTTTTCCACTATCACGTATACTCCTATACACTAAAAGCCATTACATTTAATTCCATTGAAAGCACCAGCACCTAGTAAATTGGTGGCTGCGTGATTATTTTAAAAAACATATAAACAACACTTAAAAAAATCAATATGAGGGAAATTTTTCTTTGTATAGCAAATCACCTCCACCATAATATACATGGAAGGTGATACAAAAAAAAAAAAAAAAAAACGGGAACAATTACCATAGGGGAAACAATTGGTTACAAATTTCTAGGTCAATGTTGCTCGTCAACCCTTCTCGCTGTCTGCCTCTTTGTTTTATTTACGACGGTACTGTACAACCTACCTAAAAGACGTCAGCAGAACTCTTAAAATACTGGGAAGTAAAACAAATAATAAAAATTTAAATTTGGCATAAGCGGGAACATGACACAGAGAGAAAAATGGAGTTACTATCAGTAATATCAGTAATGATAAAATGAATAACAAAAAAACATTGGCAAACTTTCTCGTTCCCTTGAGGTAAATAGAAATGTTTCTGCAATTTTTTTTTTTTTGGTGTGTACAATTTATTTCTGAACCAGGTTTTTTTTCGGAGCTTGTATAGTTATTAATAATCCTTCCTATTTATACGTCCTTAGGTAGATCATTATGTATCACAGTTTTCGGAGATTCCCGGTGATACAGAATAAGATCAAAAATGCAAAAGAAACATCAAGCCGTGTTCCGGTCCGGCATAAACAAATGGGATTTACCAATCTTTTTCTTTTTTTCCCTCATCGAATAGCAAAAATATGCTTTCTTCAATTACGGAACAGGAAAAATTCCAAAAATGAGAAGATGAGTTCCACGAATTTTACTCATAATTTCAATTCATTCAAAAAATACGCACCCAAAATGAGACCGAAACAGAAAGTCATTCAGCACAGATGTTTTAATTGGAAAAACCAAACATGTGTTTGAAACCAAAAAAATCCCTTTGAGACGATATTCAAGCCGTGTACAACAAAACTGAGGACTTCCACAACAACTCGAAACACTTCTTAAATTATACTCCAGAGATTTCACTTGAAATAAACACTATTCACCGGCACAACCTCCCATCTCCATGACCAATCCTAATATAAAAAATATGGAGCGCAACCAACATATGCCAAATCTTGTAGGCCAATCTTCGCCTCGTCATTCCAAGCAAATGTTGTACGGTATTATAGCACATAATAAAATTTAAAAATAGGGAAACAAATGCATTAAAGTATGTGCACAATCACATCATAGCCCCTTCTGATACCGCACGTGCACGTCACCCCAAGTCAAAAAATATACACATATATTCAATAGCCACAGTAATACGCTTTCATGCAAAAATATACATACTGATACTATACATACCTAAACACGTACCCCAGGGAGTGAATCAAAAAGTAGGAAAGGTCCTACCAGGGAAATAATGACCAAGGAACCCAAATAGCCCACTTTTGCTCCGGATGTTAAGAGTAAATTAATTTTCCAGGAAGCACTTTTAGCCCACCCTCCCTTCCATTACTCCGGTAGGAATTATAATCAAGTCGTCAAGTGCTATTTAGATATTAATTGTGACTATAAAGATAGTCTTTCACGACAAAATCACTTTCCCCAAAAACAGTGGGTAGAAACCCAATCGATCAAGACACATAATAAACCCGTCAGTCTCAAAAGACAGCATGCTGTGCAAAACTTTGCTCATTGAAAAATTGCTAAAATTTAAGACAAAATCTTCGCGAAACAAAAACAAAGGGTTGACAGCTTACGTAAAAAAAAATTCCTATAGTCAAAACTTATAGCTTATACAATACAAAAATTCCCACGCCAGAAAAAAAAAGGTTTGTCAAGAAATAAAAGCACTGAAACACGTAACACATTACCCTCCGGATCAAGTTACCTGCTAAAATAATACATCGTGTACATAAACATTTCTCCATCCACCATTTACAACTCTTCAACGAAGAACTAAAAATATTGTCTGTACTAATTTCACTGAATCCTTCTACCCTCCACTTTATTCTACTCAAACGACTGTAAAAAAAAATGGACTGGGAATACAAAAACACATGCTCGACCATACAATAATCGCCTGTCTCCCAGATAATTCCCAAGACATACTAAAATAGTAGGAGTATAAAAAAGCCCAAAAAAAATACATTGTCTCTTAAAAATCACAAATACTAAATGGAAACAGACAAAAATATTTGTCGTCCTGTTGTCCATCACAGGCATTAGCCAATTAGTAATGTGATTATCCCTGTACGTCCACAGTCATTTGTGACATGTGTGCCTCTCCCATCTCCCCCCCTGCGCTCTATTTGCCACCAATGTACTAAAAATCACTAAAAATACTCCTCCCGTTAATAAAGCCCCTTCCATATTATGAAGCCCACTATTTCCAAAATATCCTAACGCCCAACATTTTTAAAGGTCTTTGTACAGCCGATAAAATAAAAAGCCTTCCTCACAAACTCACAACGTCACAGCCAAATATAAAGGGTTATATATATATATATATATATATGTAAGCCTCCATGTACTTTTTTTTAGTAGGAAACAACGGAGAGCAAGTCGTCCATTGAAGTTTGTACTACATGACTACGGACACTAGAAACTAACCATTACTTTACATAGCACACACACAAATTGGTCGTTGTCTCGTTGACTTCCAAATTTGTGTATGTTCCTCTCTTGGATAAGCCCCCGTACGAGTTCCGTTTTTAGTGGGTGCAGTTGTCGTATTGCCTCCACATTATTAATAATAGTTTGATGGCCGCTGAAAAAACACGAAAAAGGAGTGGGGAGCGAGATGGGGACACGGAAGAGGGAAAGAGACAGAAGGGAGTGAGAGAAAGACGAGGGAAATAATTGGGAGGGAGAAACACAAGAGAAAAAAATGCGTGGGAGAGGAAAAAACGGAAGGAATGGAATGAAGGAAGAGAAATATCGGAAGAGAAAAAGAGAGAGACAGACAGAGAAATACCGGAACAGAGAGAGAGAGAGAGAGACAGAAATACCGAAAGAGAGACATGAAGAGGCACAGAGACCAAAAGGGAGAGGACATGGAAACAGCTTTTACGGCTGTAGAAACAGCAGGGTCCAACACAAATTCTTGCAACAACCAAAATCATAAAATTTGAGGTGGCAGCTATGGCACCCGGTCTACAGGGGTGCCTGTATACAGTACGCCGTAGGAATTCTATTAGAAAATACTTCCACTTGTTCGAAGCAGTAATTCCGCAAGGGTTATATGCTGTACAATATACGATGGGATAATAATATTACAGTTCACAACACATGTATGTACATACATATAGAAAGAGAGGCGAGGAAACAGCTTCAAAGTTCATAATACGAGTCGAGGAACAACACATAAAATATAAAGTACACTCTTTAAGTACATATATATATATACAAAGGCAAAATTATACCATTAACTCCTTCGCTTCCTAGATTATAACGTCGTTGGTATACTTTTACGTCCTCTTCCGTCAATGGAAATGAGAATGCGAAGGACACCATTCTGAGCACAACGTTCTTTTGGAGGGAGACGACATTTTCTATCTCCCTTATTTTGTTTTTCCCCTTTAAAAATGTTCCCTACAATCTTCTGTTTTAACATTAATAAAGGATTGGCTTCCTTTTCTCTATGCTTTCTCTTTCCCATTCCGTCCTTCTTGTTCTTTCTCTAACCGGATTTTCTCCTTTTTGTCTCCTCCAGTTCATTCTCTATCTCTTTGCTTTCTAGCAGCTTTCCATCCCTTCCTTCCACACATTAATTGATATCCTGCCGGATTTTTCTTTCGTTCCATTTTCTAGCTTTCTCCGTCCCTGAACTTCCTGTCACTTTCTCCCTTCAAATCCTTTCCCTCCTCTTTCTCCTTTGATGGGCTTTAACCTCGCTGTGCTCTCCCCCTCTTAATCCTAATCATATATACATACTCTCCTCCAATAGCACAGTACAACCATGTAATCTTCTGGGTTATTACTATCGCATAACATCTACCAGTAGCATCGACCGTGTAAAACATGCCTTCTCCGCCCCACCCCCTCCAACGCTTATCCGCATAAACACAAATTACATTTCACCCACACGGCCACACGTGTTTCCCAGCCGAATAAAAAAGGGCCTTTTCTTGTGTTTTTTTTTTCTTTTGCAAAGCACCGCGTTCCGAGAAGCACACACCATCACCACCATTAAACAAGGACAACAAGCCACGTAATATGAACATTAGCGGAGACTTTATTAACCATGTGCATACACTTATACAACCAACAACCACTCAACTACTGCAATTTCCCCATTCATTTTCCTTTTGATATCCATCCTACCCCTTCAGTCTCGTCCTTACTGACTCACTTTGCGTTCCGACCACTGAAAAAATGGGGAATGGTAAAAGTGGGATATTCCAGGAAAATATCTGAATGGGCAGGAAAATTAATTGAAACCCACAACTTCATAAAAATCTCATAAAAAATTCTAAGGTTTCAGTCTAACGAAATCATCATCCGTGATAGCGACACGGTCAAAAATATTTCTTACATCTTGATGAGTAAGTAAAATATTTTAAATTCCGGAAAAGTCAACCAAAGGCCTGGACTTTCCCGAAAAGGTCATTGACCCTCCGACAAAGACGAAGGTTCACACGAAACCCGTTTCATCCTCAGCCGAAAATGCAAATTAACGACAACATCATTTCCCAACAGAGAATTTCATCCCCCGCCCCCAACAAAAAAAAAAAACTTCTTCAAGTTCATTACACACAACTTCCAACGCGACTTCACCATGAACAGCACTCCCACAAGGGCAGGGTGACATTTCACTCCCAGAAGTCCCTTAACACTAGTCGCGACAGATACACCCCGAGTCCACATATGTATATAGCTATACATACACATGTACATATGTATATAATACCCGAAAAGAAAGTTCCCGGTTCTAAAACAGAATTTCATCCACACCAAACAATTTATTACATGGTGGGGGAGGGGGAGATTTTCTATTAAGATATACACCCCAAACAAATTACGGGCCCACTCCTTTTTCCTACGAACCCGCAGAGATATAAAAAAAAAAGGTCTGGCCGAAATGCATTAAGTCCAAAGAGACTATGTACGTTTTATATGGCAAAAACACGGGAAAAAACAAGTACAGGAGAAAGCATCAAGGGCGAGAGAGAGATGTTTTTTCTGCGAAAAAGAAATACACTGCATCCACTAACTCGTATTTACCCTACAGGAACATGTCTCCATTTAAAAGCCAATAAACTCTTGTCATCCTCCAGTGTCCATTTAACACGTGGCTCCCAGTCCCTTTTCTTTTCTTGTCATCCCAAATATATAGCAACCCATACATTCTATATCTAGATACATACAAAATGCTTTCTCCTCCTTCCCTTCCACTTTCTCCTTATTATATTGCATACACACGGGGACCTCCAGAACAACAACCACGGAGTGGCTCCGTCAATCAATAAAAAAAAAGGAGAGAAAGTAACCAAAAAAACTATGTTGGCCGTAGGGAAGGGACAAAGTTGAAAAGGAAGAAAGGAAACGTCAGTGGCGACTGGCGAGTATATTCCGTGTGTTCGTTTAAACAGAAATGCACGCAGAAATTGTGTTTGGTTTACATTATATACATTTACATATGTATGTATTTTGTATTTACCACACCCACAATTTGTCTATCACACTTCTTTCTTATGTCATTTTTATTCTGAGGCGGTCTTAAAAGAAACAAGGTACATACTAGAACATAGTTAGATAGTACATACAACCATATACACAATACCTCCGCTAGCAATTAACTGTGAGCCCCGTTCCCGCACAGACAACAACTATTTACATAAAATTAATTATACCAGATGACAAACCCCAAGCAATTTCTGCGTCAAGAATTGGGGTCAAGTTCCCTTGTGAATTACCCCAGATTTAATATTAGATTATAGGACCAGACGAAGATGTACTAAAAACCTATGGGACATACTGTCGGGTTTTCGGATCATGATGTAATAAAAATATTTTGCCACCTGGACAGCAATGGCAACCGGAAAAAATTTATCACGCAGGCCAAAGGGAAAGTATGTACGTACATGTACAAAAATACATATAACTTACATCATATAGAAATAGGCATGTATGTATGTCCTTATATACTCATTTTGTTCCGCAAGGAAAAGCATTGGAAATAATACATAAATATATAACAATTAAGAAATGACACTCACCTCGTCCCATATGAGTATTAATGCTCATGTAGCGAGCCGTCCCCGTGAGACTTTTATGTTCCCGGTACGGTATGTGTTTATTAGTTTCAGGATCGATGTACTCCTTGGCTAGTCCAAAGTCGATTATATGAATTATTTTGTCTTTCTTATTCGAACTACGACCAATTAGGAAATTCTCCGGCTTCACATCCCGGTACACGAGGTGCTTCGAGTGAACATACTCTATCCTGTGTAACTGTAATGAAACAATCATAAAAAAAATGTTAAATTCACACACATTAACAAGGCATTACATTTGATTACATACACGCTAAATCTTACTTTCCCAACCTCATATTACGTAAAGAAAAAAAAGCACTGCATATTTCTTATGCATAAAATGGCACGCTTCTCATAAACAAACAAGGGAAGAAGAGAGAGAAAAACATGCAAGAAACAATTAAGTAGGCGCAAGAAACATAGGTATAGGGAGAGATAAGCCACACGGAGAGAAACATGAAGAACAGGGCAAAAACTTGACAGAAGACACAAATGTATGCAGGACCGTAAGAAGGGAGAAAAGTGAAGTATAAGAGAAAGAAAAATTAAGCAAAAAGCCAAGTGTCAAATACCCTCACTGTATAATGCAATAATACCCCAGCTCTTGATCTTGTTTTTTATTATTAAAATTCCCATACAAAAACAAATGCATAACTCATACAGATTCATTTACTGCACTTATTTTTTTTTGCATAACTGCTCTTTTTTATTACTTCTCATAATAAACGCAAGCATGATACATACAAAAAAAAATTGTTATCTCCTTTATGACACCACCAGACAAGTTCACACGTTCATATGTATTTAATTCACACTGTATGCTCGAACATTATATGAAGAAGCATTCCATTGTTCCAACATCTCCCTATTTTTTTTACCCTTTCACACATCCGTCGGAAAAATTAAATGTCATTTCCCTCATGAATGAATGAGAAAAGACAGTGTGCGCGAAAATCCTCTTTTTTTTAATGTACAAAAGAAGTACTATATGGGAAAAGTGCTTACGTATGTTTGCATTTATTATGTAAAACTTACATTTTTAAATACTTCCCACAAAGAAAAAAAAATCCTGTGGGGGGTTATATTTACTCAAGTAAACCATCCTTCACATATCCACCGTGATTTCTTCTTATCCCTCGCTTTGTGCAATTTTTTTTCTCTTCATTTGCACAATGCACTTCAAAATCTACCTATAGCTCATTTTTTTAAACAAAGAAAGAGAAGGAATAATAACAAAAGTTTCTTGGCACATAACAGGACCCTCAACAAGTACTTGCTAAAAAAAATGGCAGATATAAAAAAACGTTTACACCAAGATAAAGAATCTACCGTAACGTTAGAGACGTTGGCTTTGACCAAATACTACATCTTTCCCTTCATGGTGTAGGTGTGAAGTTCGCCTTTTTTTCGTTACTTCCCTAAGTTAGAACAAGCCCTTTTGGTAAGACAAACTATGCACAGACGAATTTGTAGTTTTTACAGCTGGAAACAAATGCCTCCGACTTTTCTTTCAACTTTCTACAATTCTCGCTTTGCTATTCAGATTTAACATGATTTGCACACTTACTTCATCTATACACTTATTAATTACAGATAGGCCCGTTTATGGATAGCCAAGGTCAAGTTTTTGGCTCTCACAAGCCATTAAATTCCATTAGGACCCATTTCCTCGGGTGAATATTTATGAAAATACGAAATATGTCAAGAATCCTGGACAAGAGTATAAAATAACATGGGAAATGGGGTAAATGTGTAGTATATATGACCATTAAATCCGATGCTAATGCCTTCGCCTTTCAATATTATTTACTGTGCTCGCTACCCGTGAGAGAGTGCACTATGTACCAAGAGGCAATTTCACCCTCGAAAATTCTTATTATTGCTAAAAGCATTGAGCAATATTTATTTTTCCATATTATTCTCTCGCCGTCCTAACAATAAGTACTTTCTCCTTGCTTTGCATACGGGTTCTGCTTGTTCCAGCTGATTCACTACTAAAAATGTTTCCATTAGATGTCATTTATCCCGTCTCCCTCTACCTCACACCTTTTATCATTAAACAAACTCCTCAAATAAACAGCTCCCCAACGATCAACAGCTTCAATACAAAACCTTGAAGCAAAAAACGCCAAACCAAACCAGTCATGAGCAGTTTTACAAAATGCAACTTTTTAAAGCTAAAAATTGAGCAAATGGACGAATTAGAATTTTTTGGAGCTGAAAGTCTAATGCATATTATTCTACTCTAGCTCCATTTGTTTGTGAGTGAGCAAATTTGTCACACTAAATATGTCCATAATTTGTTCTACGTACATAAGTGCATGAATCAACAGTATGAAAAAAGGGCATGACGACAACGTGACAATAAAAAAGGTCCTTTCTCTCTCTCTCTCTCTCTCTCTATCCCTCGCTCTTTCTCTCACGCAAATGTGAAATGTGAGTCAACGTAAGCTCCGTAATTCCACCCTAAAAATTCGCAGTACTACAAATGTTTCATGCTCATTTCTTTGTCAACTTGTCTAGTGTCTATACGTACTCGTCCTTATACACTTCCATAAATGATAACCAGAAAAAAATAGGGGATCCTGGTTAAATCCAATAAGAGAATGTTTGTGTAGTGGTAACAAGTAACAGCCTATTTCAGGGACTAATCCCATAATAGGGGGAAAAATTGTACCACTAAACTATATGTAGAGCTATAGGTAACAATGTAACTATTAACGAAAAGTTTATCAGCCTTTCATGTGGTGACATAGCACCATCGTTTTATCATCAGAATCATCAACGTCAATCCCCTTCACTCGCCTACGAAAATAAAATTGCTCATCCCCGGCATCCAGCTTTATATGTACAATGGAAAAGGGGGAATACCAAAGGTCGTTGTATTTTTTTTTTTATCTTCTCCCACCACCGGCAAAGCACTTTTATTATTATTCAGAAGGGAAGAATGAACGTTAATAACAATAAAAATAATAATAACAGAGACCATCAGAAACAGGCTTTTATCTTCGTTTCCAAACACAAGCCCGAGGGGGACAATAAACAAAATTTGCACCACTTTTCTTTTTTTTTCTTCCTTTTCGGTTACGTAAACACAGGCGAACATTGGAAAATATTGCAAAAGAAGTTCACATTCTATCAAAACAAACGGCAAAAAATTACTTGAATTCTGTCAGGGAAATACTCTTGGCAAAAAAATCTGCGTTTTCGATCCAATCAGCACAAAGCCGAATTATTGCAAAACTTCTTTTTTTACATTCTCTAAGATTTACAAATAACTACATGCCAAAACTTTTTCGCAATTTTTTTTCATTCACGAATAGCCTAAAAGCAATGCACTTATAGACATCTAATTAAACCCGAATAAAGGAATAAGATGATACGAATTGTGATTCTCCAGAAATACTCCAGAAAGACGAAGGCAGAAAAAAATATAAACCAGAGTTTTTCGCAAAAGAAGAGAATTTTGTTCAAGTCATGCCAAGTCATGCCCAATTTTTTTTTTTTTCGTTAAAAAACTTTTTCGGACCCCAAAGGGTGAGTGCGGGTAAAAGTCACCAATATCCCTAAAAAACGAGGGCACTTTTCACTAGCTGTCAAATCCATGATTTCTCTCATGAACTGCATTTACAAGTGGGAAGGGAACAGAGAGGAAGAGGACAGAGGACAGAGAGTGAGAAACACTTTGAAATTCACTTCTATTCTTTTATTCTGTACTCGCACGATAAAAAGCATGATAAAAGTTTTTCGGAATTTCCAGGAAAGAGTGGGCGAGAGAGAGAGAGAGAACGAGAAAGCAATGGATATACCATAAAAAATCACGGGAAAGACATGGAGAGAAAGACAGCGAAGGAATGCAGGCGTGTGAGCGAGACAGAGTTGGAGACAAGAGAGAGAGAGAGAGAAAGCGTCACCCTTGAAGAGACCCATGGGGAGTGAAAACAGCAATGAAATCTGTGAAAAGGAACGACAGGGATCGGAGAGACAGCGACAAGGGGAAGGTAGAGACAAAGGATAAGTGTGGGAGAAAGCAAAGAGAAAGTGCAAGAGAGACAGAGAGAGAGAGAGAGAGAAAGCGACAGAAAAATAGTCATGCATGCATCAAGGAATATAAAGGACATGTGAAACGCATACCAATTGGATGGCAGCCATGAGAACAGTCTTCAAAGTGAATCGTCGCCCGCAGAGATCGAAGAGGTCTTCGAGACTTGGACCGAGGAGTTCCATAACCAAAGCGTTGTATTTCCCACATGGTCCGAAATAGTACACGTCTGGTACTCCTTCTGCAAATGGTCCCACATCATTTTTTTTTGGTGTTGTTGAGTGACGAAGACCATGAAAAAAAAGTGTCCAAACACAAAAAAAAAGTTAGTACTTGCTTTGTTTTTCAATCCAAAGAGACTACATGCAAGTATACACAAGGAATGTATTTTCCCCTGGAAATGACAGAAAATATCATGGACAAGTCCAGCATGCACTTGTTCAAAAGAAATACATTTTCCTATTCAGCTGAACTGCAAGCGAAATTCCCATCGATAAAATTTTATTTACCCACATTATTTCATAGTATTTTCACTCACGGGGGATACACATTTTTTCTGTCCCTGACTTCTTTTCTATGTTCTCTTGAAGCAATTTCAAGAACTCTTCTACTGTATAAGGCCGATTCAACATTCTTCATTCTTTACATACCCGTCATTAGCATACAAAATTTGTTTTCATATTGTTAGTCTACTTTTTTCAATTCTATACACACATTTCAACCCTCCACCCTTTCCTCCGCAGACAAAAAATATTTCAAAACTATACATTAACATAAAAATTCGCACTACAACAAAGAAAATAAAGATGAGTAAAAAATAGAAACTAACTCGAAACTCGAAATAGTAGTAGTAGTAATTTAATGACACTAAAATACATACATTAGCCCCATCTTTTTTCCAAATACAAAACCCGTAAATCACATTTCACCCTGCACATCCCACAAGTCCTCAATTCACAAAAACAAAACAACAAAATTATTATGTACAGCACCACACATTTCATGTTGCTCTTCATTGTAAAAAAGACAAGAGTCATCTTTTCCTGTCAGCTCAACATAATACATAATAGAATCTAGATCCTATATTATTATATTTCCTTCTGTATTATACCCGCTCAATTTCCCTCCTTCATGCATTTGTACAGTAGTGCAAAAAAAAAAGATATACCGGAAAAAATTATATACATGTACCAGGACACATTACGCATAGTCACAAAATGTGTACTTACACCATCGGCGTAGCATACAAAAGATTCCTCTCATATGAGCAGCACCAACAGGCCCCCACATTGAACAAGGCACGCTTTTAACAAGCATTTCGAGTCCAATAAAGTATACTTACTCACAGCAACAGTGGTAATAATAATATAGTTACAGTATAAATCGAGCAAATACCCTCACACACCCGTTTGGTCACACCAAATGCAATATCACACAGTTTCAGGGGGGGGGAGAAGAAAAAACGACGTGAAGAAGCTGAAGAAACAGTTCCTCAGTGCAATTTATATGACGATTGGGGATTACTATACCAGTTTTTTCTCACATATGCATTATGTATAGGTATACCTTCACATAAAAAGGCCTATATAATATGGTACTAATCATAGGACCAGAGCACCTTGACTTTGCCCCAAATTTTCTGTGGTAATAATACTCCCAAGCTCAACTATTACTTGTACACAAGGGAATATGGCATAGATCCTTACCGAAATACTAAAAACTTCTTGTCTTGTACTGTATGCCACAACATGTTCAGCTAATACCAACAAATCACCCTGCACATGAGCTGTTACATTACAGAGTTACACATTTCACCCATTCAAGACGACAGTGAGGAGGGCACGAACTTCAACTTGAGCCGTTTTTCCCTCGCCTTCCCATATTAAGCCTTCGCCCATTCCATTCCCCCGAAATTTTTCTCTTTTATGACGGTAAATAAATACATTAATACGACTATTTAGTATTGACATAGGAAGGAAGGGAAGAAAGAACCCACACATACAAAAAAAAAAGAGGGAACTGATTGGACATTGTATAGAACCAAGGTTAAATACTGTATAAACCACGCATGCATTTTCATTCTTCTTCGGTTCACACAAAGGACCCTATTGAGATGCCTGGGCTTTGTTGGCAGTCCTAATCACAATACTGATCACACAATAAGTTTTTTTTTTGGAGCACAAATACAAGAATGGCACCATCAAAAATGGTGAATTAATTCATTTCCCATTCATTTCCACTGCTTTCCATTAATTCCATTGAGGAAATGTGGGGGATTTTTTTTTAACGGGTTCCTTTAATTTCATCCATCTGTGTAATCGCCCATGATTTGGGCTTTTGGCAGCGGCAAAGTTTGCAAATAAAGTACTTTTTTCTTCCTTCTTCCGAAAGGATTTTTACTTTTTACACACACACAAACAAAACTTTGGAATCGTATTTGGAACATACTTTTTCTCATATTTGCCTCAACAAAAACATCATGGGTCAAGAACTCTCGCTCCGAATTAGGGACTTTTGCTTAATAGGATTATATGTAGAGAGAAGAGCGTCATTCCACTCCAGACGAGACTTATAAGAACTCATTCACTCAATAATAATAATTATGATAAACCTCAATCAAACAAAACATAATGGTTATTTAATGCCCTCTGCCTTCCAATCTTCTTTTCGGCTGCACTTGACGTAGGAATAAACGGCTTAGAACTAAATATGTGTGCTCTGAAGTACAGGACATACATAAATAAGAAATACATACACATGCCGGCTCATAATGTCCAAAATTTCCTCTTCCGCCATCATACTACCTACTTATCATTCTCACCAATAATAAGATTAGCAGAGAGCTCAGACAGGGTTTTTGTACATATCATTTGCTATATATTACTCCGGCATTCAAACAACGTCTTATTATTATTTGTGAGAGAAAAGAATCTAAAACTGTCAGTCCGAGTTGTGGTAGAGTGGTGAGTGGTACAATAATACCATCAGAAATTATACATTATAGTCACCAATTTCACCAATATGTATAGTATAATTCTTCACATACATAAACGTTCGAAATGAGTTTTCAAAGTACATATTTCATCGATCTTGCTACACATACATACTTATGTATACAAGCTAGAGAAAATCACCCGGAGGAAGAGGAAATTGTGTGCATCATGAGGGCTGCCGCTTTTGCCCTTCAAAAAAAAAAAAAAGCCTCTTCCTCCCTATAACAAATTACATTAAATTCTCTCTCTTTCTCGGGGTTCTTCTACTATGTACAACCCACAGACAAAATATCTGGCACGATACGAATATAAAACACAGTTCTGGGAGGGCCTATAATATACATAACTTGCACATCTGCACCACTTGCTCCAACGGGATGAAAAGCCATTCAAGTACCCTACTAACTACGGTATAGATACCGCTAATAGCCCGTTGGTACTTGTAACTAATACCGAACCCTCAAATATTATATACTTATAATTATAAATTATATATTATATTTAAAATACCTATCATCATACAGGGACAGAAAAGCTTCGTGGAGATGTGAACATATGTATACATATACTATTACACACATACATAGATAATATTAACTTAATTTCCCATCCCCGCTCTATCAAACTTCCCCTCCATTTGTGGTTTTTATGCACACGTATTTTTGATTGATCGCTTTTCTGCTCCCAGTCATGTGCATATCATCATCAGAATCATCTTTTTTTTCTTCCTCTACTATACTTCTTGATTCTTGGTCACTGCAGGAACTGGATTCATTCGTTCATTTAGTCATTAATACAGTACTTAGCACAATTGTGTATATCTGTGATAATAATAATATTGCTGTAGTCTGTAGCCGGTCATTAAAATCTCCTCCCTCATTTGCTATATCTCCTCTGTGTGTGTGTGTTCGTGCTGGTGGTTATCTCAGCATCACAGTCAGCAATGGGACCTTTAGTCAAAACTGACGTCATATCCATATATACAAAAACAGGTCAACCTTTCCTAACTCGTTCTAAGTAACTGTAACACAATTTCTCGCAGGGAAAGCACTCTTATTGCTTTATTAGTGGTTATTAGGGTGCAAAATAGAATTTTCACCCTTCCAAATCTTCTTAGGCAGAAGAACCTAATTCATGTGATTATGTATATGCTACACAATATCTAATATCTACTGTAAAATGGCTATATAACAAATAACAGATATAAAGCCTCTTGTCAAAACAATATTACACGAGCAACACAATTGTTTCACATGATTTATACCTGTTCAAATTTTAATAAAAATATATTCACATGAACATATCCTTCACAGAAAAGTGAATGATTGAAGAAAAACACATGGAACGAAGAAGAAGAAAATTGAAAGACATCACTCACCATGAGATCCTAATATTCTGTAGAAACGATATTCCATATGCAGCTGCGGGGCTTTGGTTTTCATCGGTTCCTGTAAGATTTGGGAAAGAAAAAAAAAAGGCCCGAAAATAAATACACAAATCCATCACGTATATACAAACACAATCTTTCTTAAATCCTTGTCAAATTCTTCCTGTGCAAGTATACTGTTCCTTCTCTAAAGCATGCGCCGACATATGTCATCAAAGTGGCTTTGACATACAGAATTCCGCGGGGTTATTCCTTAATGGAGTCTAGCTCCTTCACCGTAGAAAAGGACACCAAAGGCATGGTCCAAATCAAAAACGAACGCGACTTGGAATAATGGGATATCCGTATAACTAATATAGCTATTACTATGAATATTCTTTTATTTGTCTTTTTCCTTTACTTTACTACGTGAAGGAAATTCCATGAACAAAACCACTACAAAAATCCATAACCTTCACGTGTTCACGTACAATTCCTGTTTCCCTGAGAGCAAAGCAGGTATTCCCCCTGCATGTGTCCATGTTCCCCCTTTACTCTTTACAAGCCGCCTCAGAAAAATATAAAATTATTACTGGAAATTCTTGCATAAATAATCGACAGTAGACGATATAGTCTACAAAAACTATTTCAGTTATCGGCGAATAACGAACAAACAAAACAAGGAAAGAAAATTACAGGAAACATTTTAATCTTACTTTAGCACAAAATTATTGATAAACTCGAATAAAGTGCAAAATACTTTGAAGAGAAAACACTCAAGAAAAATACAGTAAATTCGTACATTTTGTAGTGAACGAGCACTTGTACAGTATACACACGCTGCATTTAGCATGTACATTAACTATTTGATGGGAAATTGGAAAGCAATTGCGTTCGCTTGGAAAATAATAATTAATATATAATACCAAAAAACAGTGCGAAGTCGAACGAGAAAAAACATTTTACATGGGAATTGATCACGAAAAGAAACAAATTCTTTTCCGTTGACGTTCACAGCTTTACCGAAATGAATTCTGTGTTATAAAACATGCACTCTATAGAATAGTAATAGGAAATGCGAAATGCAAGAAAAATTCTCGACCACATGCAGAGACTACCTACATGTATGTGTGCTTTTATTGAACATACATACGCCTATATAGCATCGCTAAGCAAATGCAAGCAATACTAGCAACGATCATGCGAGGAAGAGTGGGAAATAGTTGATCAAACCAACAGGAATACAAAAGACCAGGAGAGAAACAGAGGAAAACTGACAAAGAAAAAAAATAAGAAACAGAAAAAGCAAGTTATGGAGAAAGAGAGAAATAGTCAGAGAGAAAGGACAAATACAAAAATAGTAGTACAGGAAGAGATGGAAATACCGATAGCGCTAGAGGGAGGGTAAAAAGCAAGAAAGAAAGTGACAACCAAAGAAAATAAAAAATTGACGAATGCCCAACTGCTGATACATACAGACAAAATATAGGAAGAAAGAACTATCGACAAATTGTGACTGTGAGATCCAAAAAAACTGCGAGAATGAAAACAAAAATACCATCGAATCACGCACATTTACTCATACAAATCTCCGTCCCCTCCTTTTTTTACACTCTGCACATCCACATTTTTCCGCTCCCCCGCAAAAGGAACCTTATAATTCTGCACGCTGATACACATAGCTACATATAGTGTATTAAGTGTATACAAAATACATATATGTATAATATACACATCTTGTATGAAGAAAAAAAGTATGTCGTATTTTTTTTACATGCACAAATTTTTAATAACAGCTGTTCCACAAGGAGAGCAAAAATCCTTGTCATCTGTCTTTCCATTGAAACTCAAAAAAAAAAAAATTAAACCGTATAGATGTTGCAAACACTTTCGCATTCGCTACTTGCAATTTGTTGCACAAGAAAAAAACTAATGGCTCATGTGGTTCACCCCTGATTCTGTTAGCACACATAGCAGACGAAAAAAAACTGCCTTTTAAAAAAAAAAAACTGCTCACACCCAAACCCAATGTTTTTCCCCAGAAAAAATCTGCGGTATATCCCTTACTTACCCACCGCTACTACAATTCCAGTAACAAGGACAGTACCATTTAAGAGGAGCAATCTTTCTTATTCCTTTCTTTTTTTTATTACTAAAACACAGGGAATGGTAAAAAAAAAACAAGTGGTGGTAGCCCCAATAAAAAAACAGTCGAGCCCATCTTTAACGTCTTTGGAACATGCCATTTTCCTTCAAAGAAAAACATAGTTGCACATCCATTTGTTTACATACATATCTCAAAAAATAACATAGGCGCAGCCACTTTCAAAGGAAGCACAAATACACAGGAAAAAAAATGCAGGTTCGATTTTTTGCATTCACTGATAAATTGTGTTTGCTCACACTTTTAATTCATAGACAAGCAAATGAAAGAAAAGAAAATAAATGTCAGAATACTTACCAGTTTGATGGCCACATGTTCATTGGTATACAGATTTTTCCCTGTAAAAGAAAAAAAAATTCACCCATTACATTTCATGAACACATTTCATTATTTTGTTTTTAGAAAAATAACGGCATAAAGATAATGAATTTATATTTGCTAGACAGTGTTTTTCTCTCAATATTATCACCATCGGCGACCTTCACCTACTTTTTTAGATACAGGACACACATACATACTATTTTTTTCCAAATTTACATGTACAACCCAACCGTTTTACTATATATTTGCCTCTGTATATGATAGCTATACGACCCAGAATTTATGAGGGAGTGTGTGTGAGAAATTACGAATAAAAAAAAGTGAGAGAGGATGTATACACAACTTGAATTCCAAACATATTTGCCAAAAATGTGGCTGGTATAAATTCTTCTCAGAAGAATACATTTTTACTTGTCATCATTTGAACATTTTAACTTCAGTTTTTGGAGGAAGAACGAGGTGTGACATTTGTCTCATACCTAATCATATATGGCCCCGCCCAAGTTTGCAAAATATGTAGACGTCAACGTCAACAAAAAACTTCGGAATTTGTATCACGTAAAAATATGTAATGATCTAGTTTTTATCGAAAAGTAAAAATAAAACAAAATCACCAAAACATCAGTTTTGTAAACCCAAAAATCTACACAAAAAAATTAATCCAAGCATAACTTATTAGCACAGAAAGCAGGCTGTGTGAAAATCCGTAAATCCGCAAAGAAAGCATTGATAGCTCGTTATCCTAATTAAAATATCTTCATTTTTGTCATAATTAGTGATTTTTACTCATCAAATAATACATATACATACATACGTATGTCCTTCGAGAGCTGTATCAATTAACTGATAACCAACACATCGCCCGTCAGCAAAAAATCCTACAAACTTATATGCATTTCCGTCTTCTCTGCGGTATTTCTTCCTTCATATTTACAATTTACTCAAAATGCCATCTGCCAAAACAATTTTCACCGCCGCCAAAAGGGAAAATTACTGCGAAAAAATAAAATATAAGGAAGACAAACTCAGTTTCCGCCCCAGAACCAACATGTCCACCCACAACCCTTCAGGAACATTCCCCACCCACGCATCTCCTCCCCGTCATAAGGAAAATATATAGGTCAAAAAAAAAAGAGCAATCAAGACAACAATGACAAAAGAAAAAGAATAAAAAAAAGTAGAGACGAAGATGAAGAAATTGATAAATCACAGGCACTTTTGTAGAAGAAATGAGAAATCCAATATGAACCCACCCACCAATATAAAAAAAAAAGGGTTTCACCACCATCCAACCAACAAAAAAAATCCATACTTTCACACACCATTTCTTTTCCCTCTCTCTCTCTCTCTCCCTCCCAAAATCTATTTGCAAAAGTATCTTTTACCCCCTCTCCTTTCTCTTTAGACCCACGCCCCATCATAAAAATGAGGACCTTTTTTCCCAGAACAAAAAAATAATAATATAAGAATCTATGTGGCGTGTAAAAGTCCGGAGAAAGGGAGAGAGGCAGAAAGCTAAAGAGGGAAAATTTTTAAAGGCCGAAAAAATAACTGGCTCGTGCGACATGAAATACAAAACTTTTTCCCCAGAAATATAATACTTACTACTTACATATAGTATAATCATAAAAATACATATATATGTATATATCCCACTTTCTTTATCCACACAATTACATTTTACTTCATTTCTCCGTAAAAGACGAGGAGCAAAATATAATGGAGAAGAGGGAGAGTCACATTTGTATTCGTTCTTATACATATTACATATACATACATACATACATACATACATAAGTGCATTGAATACTACTAGTACTGCCAAAAAAAGGGAGGCAGGAGAAAGGTCCCCGCTGCAAAATTCGTGGGGACGGGAAAAGGGAAGAAAGAAAGTGTCACTTCTAATATCATTTGTGCGGCGAAAGTCCTTTTCTTCTTTGAACATTAACAGTATCAAGGAGAAGGAGAGAGAAAGCAAAAGTGAGGAAGAAGCTCCTCTTTTATTTTGCATTTGCATTAGCTACATAAAAAGAGCGGCTGAACAGACAGAGAAGAAGGTCGAGGAAATGAAGAAACGTACAAAAAGTGGAGATTATGATTGGGAAAGCACTATGACCGAGAAAGGAATAAACTGATTCACCATAACTCCATACCAGAAAGAGTAAAGAAGTCCAAGACGAAAAGCGCAAATGATTATAAGAGAAGGAACAAGGCATGATGGAGAAAGGAAGGAGCAAGCGACGCAAATGAGAATGAACAAACGAGAGGAAACATGCTTTCGAAGAAGAGATCACAGAAAAAGAATGAAAACGAAGAAATATCAACTAAAGAAAATTAGGAGGAGGGAAAAGATGAGAAAGAAGACCAAGAAGAGCCCAATTACTCCAGAAAATTTTTCTCCAAACGGCATCAGATGAAGAAAAAAATGGATCTTCTCATTAGCTTCCAAAAATAAAAAAAAAAGAGTGATGCGCAATTTTTCCTTCCAGACTTTCATATTAAATTTTCTTCCCACTCCGTCAGTATAAGATCATAAGTTGCCACATCGACCAACTGGAGATGTCCTACAGAGAGGCTTCTACACTTTCTGTATAATGGACTATGGAAAGACATACATACATTCTTTCTCACGACGAATTGAACATCCTCGCAGTAAATCCCTAGCAGAAGCTAATACCAACAGGTAAAAGGAAAATTCCGGCGGAATAATCAAATTTCCATGAGAAAATTTCCCAATAAATCTTTCCTCACATAGAAAAAAAGTTCCTTTCCTTTTTACCACATCTTTCTATAATTTAATTTCCGTACCTAATATGAGGAGACTAGGACCCGGCAAAAAAATTACTTTGGAACGTTCCATTCATCCTTTTCCCCACAAATTTCTCCATCCTTAATATAATTCCCATTTCGAGCTCTCCACAAGCACCATTTCACATTGCCAGTCAATGCTTTCAGTGCAAAGATAATTTTTTTTGCATATTATATATTTGCTAAAAATTTAGGTAGATAGTTCTTTTCTTAATTTCAGGCCTACAAAATACATTCCTCTATTCCTTGTTACGAAAATGAGAGGAGGCGAACAAAACCTGACACATTTACGGATGTTATCGTTCCATTCGAACGAAAGGGGAAAAAACTAACCTAAATTTTAAGTGTTAAAAGCTTCCTTCATAAAAGCACGTGCTTTCCACTTTAAAAAGGATCATTTCGAAGAAAACCAAAGGGAAACAAAATAACACGGTGCTCTGAACTTATGTATTTTTCAATGAAATCCCGTACAAAAAATCCCATACAAATTGCTATTTGCCACACATGAACACATTAATAATAGATAATGGATCAATGATAATAAAAAAAAAAGTAGGAAACAAGAGCCAGAATATGCAGGAGGAATGGGATCAATTACATATTACAACATTTAGTATTAGTAGTTAGCAAGAGTGGTGAAACCTCATACTTCCACAAGTTTCCACACGTTAATAGAAGGACAATCGTCACCTACAGAATACGAGCTCACCCTGGCTTCCCATCGTCCCCAACGTCCACGTGAGGCGTCTTTTGTGACAAGTAGTGAGGTAAAAAAATCAATATCTTTTATCCCAAGCATTCTTTTCGATACACTATCATGTAATAAAATTATGACTTTCCCCCTGTTTCATCCTTACGTAAGTACGTAGAAAATACACTTATTCTCACACACTAATTCCCCACTTTAAAAATTACAGAGAGAAAAAAAAATCTATTTGTGTCGAGTAGTATTTTTGCAAGTTGTAAAAATGTCCGATTTTTGTACTAATATTAAATACACACTACTGCTACGCCTTCTAAAATAGCACACATTTTATTTAGTGAGGTCCTTCAATTCTCAAGGGGGAAATGTACATGAGGCACCGTAATTGTCGGTGATACCGTAAATTATCATTTGTTCCTACTAGCGCAAGTCCCACGTAAGTACATCGTATACCTATACATACGTTACGTACATATGTAATGTACATATGCACACGTTCGTCCGGAGAGTATTGGACATATTACAGTTTTCTAAAGTACCCTTTCCAACTTTAGTTGCGACTAGGAATACATCTGAAAGAATTAATGGGGAGGGAGGGAGGAAATTATTTATGGCGTGCATTTACCAAGAGCAAGAGACAGTAAGAGAGATAGAAAGAAACAGAAAGAGAAATAGAAATAAACAGAGAGAGAAATAGAAAGAGAGAGACAGAGAGAGAAAGAGACAGAGAGAGAGAGCGAAAGTGACAGAGAGAGAGAGAATAGAGAGACAGCGAAAGAGACAGAGAGAGAGAGTGAAGAGAGAGAGAGAAGAGAGAGACAGCGAAAGAGACAGAGAGAGAGAGAGAAGAGAGAGACAGAGAGAGAGAAAAAAAATACGGAGAAAAAGAGAGAGCGAGAGGAAAGACAGAGAAAGAGAGACAGAGAGGGAGAGAAAAAGGACAGAGAAAGCGAGAGAGAGGGGGGAAGAACCCGAGAATGGCGGTCAAGTACGCCCTTCCAAAAGTATACCACATGGCAACACAGAAAAAACCGGAGCAGGCGAAAAGAAAACCCAGATATACCTATATATATATAGAGAGAGAGAGAGAGACAGTGAAAGAGAGAGAGAGAGAGCGATCGTGAGAAAAACCCGGCGTCTGTACACGGTAGGTTCACGATTAATTATGCAGGATTTGCATTGGGATGGCACTTATTATTATTTGGGGTAGGGTTACACCGGAATTAATGGGACGTAATAATCGATAGGAAAATAATCCCATCTTATGCATATACACATCATCATCATACATTATGTCCGTTTTTCCCAGCCGCCACCGAATTCTTCCCTCCTCCTCACAATTTCCGCCACATTCCTATCATTCTTGATGAGAAATATAGAAAAGGCGCACCATTACGACTAATTAAATGTTACCAACTTTCTCTTCCCCCCCCCCCTCTCACCAACATAAAATCATTTACCCCGGTTTTCCTGTGAACACTTCCAAGCACTGCCGGGAACTATTATTCATAATCAATTTGGAAACGGGGGAACTTAAATGCTGTATGGTCAAAACAATCGGGGGGGAAAGGGCAAAATATGGTAAGTATACGGTAAAATGAATTATACTGGCAGGAAATGAATTTCCTGCAAAAGTGTGCGAATAATGGGACCGACGGATAACAGCAGGAGAAGTAACGATCCTACTTCTAGAGAGTGTTCCAGTATGTTTTTATGTTAAAAAGTATCCATCCATCACTTCCCCGACTTTTTCTATAAAACTACTGCCAAACCCGAAAAACGTGTCAGAAACAAAAGGAAACTAATATAATATTCATATGTAGACGTATCCACCATTTTTGCAATAATCCGCAAAAAAAAAAAAAACAATACGTCAACACCAAATGCAACAAAGTCACTCAAAATCTCTCCCTTCAGACACGTTCAGAAAAAAAAATAGAAATTCCTTTTACATTCCCTTGAATTTTATTGACAAGTGCATACAAGCATAGACTTTTTACAATTTAAACCCTTTATTCAAACATACATTTTTTATCTACCGTTTCCTCTATTTAATCCTTGACGAATAAGGCTATATTTATGTACGGTACTCTATATACATGTCCATTTTTCTCATTCCAACTTTCCATACAATCCTTTGACATACCCCTTTTTTAAAAAAAAAACACTCGACACACACCCAAAACTACAAAAGAATTGACGTCCGCATAACAAGCGAATGTGTCCCCTGCACTCTAGGCTATATACACTTGAATGACGTTATATACGGTGAAGAATTCTCGGAAATACTATAAAAATAAGTAACAGCATATACACTGCACAAAATAATTCGTTTCACACACACACAAAAAGAAAGAAGGTACAATCCCACATAGTCCAGCCCAAAGTCACTCACAGCCGTCGTCAGTCGCTGGAGTCATCAAACATTCACAGGAATCTGATCTCTCTGGAGACATTCACTCGCCTACGTTTCTATTATTACTATACCTACACCGTTTTTTTCTTTATATTCCATTTCAGATTAAACAGAAAAGTAAAATAACCCAAATAACAAAAAACCGGCTGTCGTCATCACCTAATACAAACTCCATTTTTTGCCTATTTACTATGGTCAAAGTGGTGTACTCCACCACCCGCAGGCATCTTCTCTTCTCCACTTTTTTGCCGTCACGTAATAAAGCAAAACTCATGGGTTTTTGACTTCCTAAAATGCAGGGGGACAATTCTATTTGCCTCCTTTTTTTAAGTGCTCGTTACTTCTCCGTGATAAAGCCAAACATATGTTATTTTTGTTGTATAACAGTACGAACCAAAATCAACAGTAGACGTTCAAGAGATTCTTCCCCACATATAATTATTTATGTGCATGTGCATATACAAACACCTTATTGCTTTACCTGATCGGGTTGTGGTAACAACAAAAAAGTGCATTTCCCGACACGTGCCTAATTTTCGCACATAATATATAGACATACAGATGTAATACATGTAATGACTATATGTATACATTTGTTAATATGTACATTGGTACACGTCAACTCAAAAACTACACATGCTATCCCTTCTACATGATAAAGCAATGACGTCTAGTGGAAATTAGGGGGAAAAAGAAGATGACATACCCCATTGATTACACTCTAAACAAAGACCCGTCTGAGCAGGGACAAATAAAGACAGCCAGACAGTTCCCCTTAATACTTGAGAGCATGTAAACTTGACAGCTGTTGTGGGAAGGAGGAAAAAAAATCACGGAACAAAAGATACCAAGTCTCTAGAGAAAGAGAGTTTGGCGGGATAGAAGAGGTAAAAAGGAGAACTTATAAGTGTTATTAGCAAGGATTTGCGAATCAGAAAGCAGCAATAGAGAGAGAGAGACAAATAGAGAGAAAACTGTACTTGGAGGAGAGACGACGAGAAAAGTATGTTTACATTCAAAACAAGGAACTAAAAAAACGAAGAAGAAAGAGAGAGAGAGAGTAAACATCGGAGAACTTGAGACATGTCTCCTTTGTTTTTGTCTTCTACTCAAACTTTATGCCATACTTCGTGACAGTGGCAGATTGTGAGAGAATAAACAGACGGGCGGAACATGAACCCAGGGGAAAGGAGAACGAGGGTCAATCGATGACAATGCTACATCACTGTGCCTAATTTTAAAGGGGGATAATAATACTTATAAGTGCATAAACAGAAACGTTACAAGGAAGGGACGGACATAAGACAATCCGGCATGGTGAAGCCAACTCGTACAATAACGTTGAAAGTGACATCGATTTAGATGCACAAGAGATGAAAAACGACAGAAAAGAAAACATTATCAAGATAAAGAAGGAGACGCCATGAAGAAAAGAGAGCGAGAAACGAGACACGAGAGAGACAAGTGAAAGGTAAAAGAGTGAGGGAAAGGAGAGAAAGTCCGAAATAAAAGAAAAATAAGTTCCATATAATAATTGTATATATTTATTGTATCCACAACGAGCCTCGTCGAGCTATGGCTATGGCTAAAAAAATTCAAAACTATCCGCGCCAAAAACGCCGGCAAGGAAGTCTATTAGCTACAGAAAATCCTCACTAAACATGATGCGAGGTACTCACTCAACCCTTTTCACACTTACACAGTTACATACATTGAAAGTGTAACTCTCATTCCCAAAGTCAGAAGTTGACGATTACAGACACTATGGCAAAAACCAGCAGAGTTTCTAAAATTGCACGCAAATTTATTGCCATCCCCATTAAAATTCAAGAAGCCTTGTCCTCCAAAAAAATAGCCAAGGTTCTCATAAGATATTTATTATTCACCCCCTTCTTACTTCTCTCTCGTCGTCGTCGATTTGGCTTCCTTTCTTCTCGTGCCATATAGCAGATAGAGAAAAAAAAAGCAGGTGCAATAGCCAAAAATACACTCACACAATTCACACACTCCCTGCGTACAGACCATGGTTTAAATAATTTACCAACACCCATACATTAAAAAAAAAAAGTGCACATACACAGTAGCCATATAATTCCTTCCCTCACTCTGTACACCCGCGCGGTATATCCAAATGCTTTTAATGCCCTTACAATCTGCCATTGAAACCCTTTACTGCCAAGATTTCCATTTTCCCTATTCAAACTTTCTTTTCTTTCTTCTTTCCCCATCCATAAAAAATAAAGGAGCATGCCCGAACATTTTTGCATGCACACTTCATTACTGTATACAGTAGCGCTTCAGCGCCATAATATAGAAAAATCACCTGTTTTTTTTGTCAAATATTTTTTACACATGAAACCCCCTACAATATACGATAATTCCATCTTTCATGCATTAATCTATAGTAACTCACAGAAGCAATTCAGTACAAAAAAAAAAAAACAGGAGTTTAAAAAAAAATGTATCACACCATCATCCTCCTCACCCTCATCATTTTTCAAGCTATACAACAAAAGAACCTCCGTCAACAAACCCATCCATGGAGTGCTTGAAAAGCCGTATACATGAAACTATACCAAAAGAGGTGGAGGTATTAAGGGAAAAAGAAATAACATAGGGAGAAGTAAAATGTTATACCGCCCTTTTTTTTTATATCCATTAAATTATGTACACACACCAATATCAACATTAGTTTTTCTTTCCATTTAAGCACCATAAGCACTTTCAACAAAGAGAATGGCAGACAGGAGTGGTGAAATGATGTCATTCATTCAATTGACTTCCTTTCCCATGGCTTTCCCATGATTCTTGTACACACAAATACGTATGTATACACATGTATATTTTACAGTCTTGTCAAAAAAGAAAAAAAATCCATCCCCCAATAATCTATTCACACTGGGATAGCAAAATCCACACAATATGTAATATCCTCCACAACTTACAAGACATGCAATACAAAGACTGCACTCCCCCTCTGCCTCTGTGTACCGTCAATATTATTTACTTTCATTATTAAACATTACATGGGTAATGACAAGCCCTAGGATGAAGATCTCATTTTTTTTAAACTTATGTGCAATACTAATAGTAATATACACGGACTAAAAAGGGCAAACTGCATGGCCGAGCAACAAAAACGGAGCCTTCCTTCAAAACGAAACCTTTTATAAATATCCAGTAGTACACCCACACCTTCAAAGGCTCCAAAAATACACGAGGATTAAACTACCAACAAATGAATACGACCACAACGATAGGATCAAACGGGGAAATAAAAAAAAAAAAGTATGGTCCCCGTTCCTTTCAATTATTCTACCACTGAAATGAAAATGCAATTAAAAAAAACAGGCTTCCATATAGGTACCCATCACACACATGAGTACGCCCGTATGTACATGTGCAGTTCTCCTTGTTACCTTGCACCCTTTATACACATGCAAAGGCCATATGAAATCGAAAAAAATAGTACTTCCTCGCACAAGTACAATAATATGTATGTATGCATCCAGACAGCTGTCTCGCCATCATGAAACGGAACGGTCATGATAAGCATCATCGGAAAAGGCCAGCAACACCGACATATCACAGCTTGTGTCTTTGAACGATGCGAAAAAAAAATCTTTATCAATTGCGTGTGCACACATACATACCTAATATATTATGTATTACATTAGGTATACGCATGCTTTCGATTGTCCTTCGCAGGAATAAAAATTTTATGCTGACATCTCCTTCTTTCTTCCTCATTTTACTACCAAACGAAATTTAAAAAAAAACGGAGGCGACTAATGAAGACCGGTCGAATGGGAATAATTTCGTCTCTTTATACATCTACTGTTTTTCATTCTCTTCCATAATTCTGTCTTTTCCTTCTAATCCTTTCTCTCTTTCTCCTTTTCTCTCTCTTTCTCCCGTTCTCTCTCTCTTTCTCTCCCTATTTTTCCCTCTCTCTTTCTCTCCCTATTTTTCCCTCTCTCTTTCTCCATTTATCTGTCTGTCTCCCTCTTCCGTCTTCTGTCTATTCGAGCGTCTCAATTTCTCCTGCTCTTCCATTTGCTCTCTCCCTTTCTCTGATTTCCTCTCTCTCCTATTTTTACCACCCAATTTTTTCAATAAAATGTCTATTTCCCCCCCCCATCAACCTTCCAATCTTCCTTTTAACATCCTCCAATTTCTCTTTCTCTCTAGTAATATCTCTCAAACAGCATTTTCCCACTGTATCCACCCGAAAGTTCAACCCGAAAATGAAACCTCGAAAGGACAAGTAAAGCGTTTCATAATCCTGACCCCTTCCATATAGATATAAATAAAGTATAGTTTCTGGAAAAGGAAAGAAGACACACGTATTTTTATTAGTAGCTGTGGAGTATAAAGCAGATAGGAGGAAAGACCAAAGGCTCAAGAGACATGGAAATTCAATCCTACTCCCACAATATCATGTGCTAATTGTTCCCATATTACATGAGAGAAAAAGAGTCCCCCCAAGCTCACCAGCGTAGAGGACGAGCCATGTCTTGTAAAATCCCCTCCCCACCACCATTGTGGTGTGGTTGGGCTTCTCCCTTCTAAAAAAAAATTGTAACTCTATAACCCAGCCTTTTAGGCTTCTCTCTGTTCTGTACAAATCCTCCTCACATGCTCAACCACGAGGCACGTTATTTACTTATCTACATAAAAATAAGCCAATATGTATACATACGAATGACGTCCAAAGTAGGTAGTGTAATAGGTACAAATAACAGAAGGGAATACTAAAAAAATATGAAAAATATGTAGGCACGAAAGAAGGGCACAAAAAACCACGAAGAAAAATCTGTATGTGGCACTAAATGCACTACCATTTAACAACTGCATGATGACATTATTTTTATCTTTTGCTCTTTTTCAGCACCCGAGAAAAAAAAAAGGATCTGATACGCTCGCATCAATAGAGAACATACGAAAAATACACGATGAAACCTCGCAATCCAATTACACACTTTCAAAAGACTCTAAATGCAGGGCCATGTAGACCACATTATGTCATTGTGCTAGGACTTTATTTCTAAGTACTATTAGCAACAAAGACACACACAATAGCTGGGTACACACAAGAATACTAACGCCAAACGGCGTGTGGTTGTCTCCCCCCAAAAAGTGTACAAGAACATAAATACAGCATGTCAAGTGTCATTTTAACTTGAAAACAAAACTAATGTTTTATTTTATTAATTTGTTCTCTTTCCCCCCAAAATTCAGCCCCTCTGCCACGGCTGTGTATAGAAGGAAGGGTCGGAGACAGAAGAAAAATGGCGCCTGACCATGACACAACAGTCAGGGAGAAGAAGAGTTCAATAAACACACTATTCTTTCCCTTTTATTTTATTCCAAAAAAGAAAAGAAGGAAAAAATACATTTGCCATAACTTCCATCTGTGTAGCCTTCTACTATAGTTGCGAGTGCGTGGAGAGGGACGGATGGATGCAGTTTCAAATACGGTACATTACAGCGTATTTACCTGCAAACAACTCTTACCCCGTCTATCATGTAGACATCTACCTGGTGAATAATAGTTGTTGTAGGTGGAATGGAAAGGAGTATTATTATAGTGATAAAAAAGAGGAAGGTACATGGGATAACAATGAATGGATGAGCATGGCGAAATTCCTTACCGTATAGAATATGAACGTACGCATATACATACGCAAACCCCCCTTTTTTTTTCTCTACACAGGCAAAACCATTGTTAAAACACATCAAAGTCATGGAGAGGAGGAGTGCGAAACAGTGGAATAAATTCGAGGTTTTTTATTTACATCTTAAACATGGTTCAGGTACTTGTGATGCAATCCAATTTCCTTTATGTTATGCATGTCAAAAAAAATTCGTACAATTTTCAACTACTATAACAGCGGTGGGATGCGGAGAGATGCTAGAGCTAGAATAAATAAGTTACAGAAGGAGTGATATAGATGGAGACTAGCCATCCAATGATAGAATTATGAGACTACGAACAACCACACCAAGAGAAAAGTGTGATAGAGAATAAAAATAGAGAACGAGCGACAAAAAGAGATAAATAACGAGAAGACGAGAGAAAAAGAAAGGAGAGAAAGAGCGAGAAAAAGAAGGAGAGAAAGAGCGAGAAAAAAAGAAAGAGAAAGAGCGAGAAACAGAAAAAGAACGAGAAGAAATGAGAAAAAAGATACAGAAGAGAAAGATCAGGAAGGGGAAAACCGAGAGAGAGAGAGAGACAATGGGAGAAGAGAGAAAGAGCTTTAGAAGAGAAAGACAAGGAATAGAAAAACCGGGAGAAACAAAGGGAAAAAGAAAAGGAAAGAGTAACCTGGGGAAGACGTGGGAGAAACAGAAAAGCGGCAAACAAACAAAAACAATCCAAAAACACAGACAAATAGGAAAAAGAGAAAATGCAAAGGCTGAAGAAAAATTCAAAAAAGGGAGGGAATGACTGAGAAACACTATAAAAAGCTGCCCAGAAAATTGTGCAAACTCATTTCGCACTGATTTCCCTCAATTCCATCCCATTTTTAACACTCCATCCCCGCAGCTCTACCAATGTAATAAAAATCATTGGAAATTACTCACAGCACATGCCCACTCAGAGAAGGAATTTTTCCTGAGAGGGTAAAGAATACCTTGTGCATAGATAAGAAAAAAAACGTCACATGATGATGATGATGATAAGACAACACTAAAAACTATACATACGTACATACATGAGGCAAACAAAAATCACCTTCCCAGCTATTTTCTGGTCTCTTGCACAAAGATAAAAAAAAAAACGTGTGACTCTCACATTGAAAGTGCATCTTTCTATCTACCCAACTCCTAGCCTTTTTCATCAAACCACCAATGAAGTACCTTTTTTAAGATGTTTCCCCAATTTATGGACGTAATAACACGCTGCTTCCACTTCCAACTACATAAATAGTACCAGATAAAATAAAATTTGCTTTTTTTATTGAGGTTGAATGCTAACCAACATATGTACATTTGGTCTAACCCAATTTTATGTTTTTGCATTTCTTGCCTTCCAGGAATTTTTTTCCTTTTGGGTAAGTCAATCTCAAAAATTCTGCCTTGCCCATGCAGCAAATTCAATCCCCCAAACTTTTGGTGATAAATTGAATCTTGCTAAATAAATTGATTTCTCTCATAATAAACGACACTTTTCCCCAAAATTTTTTTGAACTCCCCCAACAAAAAAAAACACGGTATGTGACTATTTAGCTTCGGAGATAGAAGCCTCAGTTTTTTTACTCCTTTACATGGAATCTCCCCAGGTGAAGAACAAATGTCATTTGCATTCATGCAACGACAATTCCTTTATTTATTCACAAATGGGAAAGAGAAAGAAAGAGAGAAAAAAGAACAAAAAAACTATAGAGAATACGAATGAGCATATAAAGTTTCCGGTGGGTAAAAATAGTAGCAGAGCTTACTAAAGTGTCGTCCTATCTCTTTTCTTCCTATTCTACTGAATGAATATGTTCTTTGTGAAAAAAAACTACGAAACAACTTCTCCGAATTTGTAAGCGGGTGCACAAGAGTTGCCCTGCATATTATAATGCTCGTTATGAAACTTTTTTTTCTCTTTTCATTTTCTTCGTCTCGCTCTGTTCTATATACCAGTCAAAACCGGATGAATACACGCCTACGACATACAAACTTTTCCCCTCTTTCCAAATAAAACTTCCATTCCTTTCACTGGAAACACGTGAAGGCGCAGAACTTTTTTCCCTTTTTCCTTTTTTCATAATCTAAATAAACATACAATATTCCCTCTGACGCTTCCTAATAAAGTCCAACCTCCTTACCTCTCGCCTCTCATTGTCAAGTTTAAGTTTACTTTGTGCACAAAGAATTTCCATGAGGAAAAAGAAATGAGTTCGCCAGAAAAAGAGGAGATCATAACGTAATAGAAATGGGAGAAGAAAGGCAATGATAATTGCCATAATAATATTATACATATTATACTGATACAAACAAGAATGCTCTAGAATGGTGCGTTCTATCACTTCAAATCCTCCAGAAAAATATTCTTTTCTCCAAGGGAAAGTTTATTCAGGATGGCTATAATAATAATATTTAATACACCATGCAAGTTTATGCCTCTCTAAAAATC
Organism: Disparrhopalites patrizii; assembly: GCA_034698585.1. Taxonomy (NCBI): domain Eukaryota; kingdom Metazoa; phylum Arthropoda; class Collembola; order Symphypleona; family Sminthuridae; genus Disparrhopalites; species Disparrhopalites patrizii. The sequence goes on from JAQGBT010000100.1 coordinate 62,253, forward strand.
TCGTATAAACACATTTGGTACTACACTTGGGCACACTTTTAATGTTAAAGCATAAAAACCGGGTAACTCCCAAAAATGTATAAAAAAATAGCATGAGAGGAAGGATAAAGAATTGCATGGGGGCTGTTAGTAGACCAAAGCTGGGATCGTATGATGATCATGTGTTATTTTCTAATTCTCATCTCTCTTCTTCCTCATCCTTTAACCTGATATATCTCTCTCTCTCTCTCAGCTTCTCTCTCGCTCTCTCTTTCTCGTGCCTGGAGCAAAATATAAAAAGGTAGTTACAAAATGGAGGACGAGAGAGTAGGGAGAAAAAAAAAGTTACAATAAACCCAGCAAGTGTGTGAGTGCAAGTTGGTGGAAAATTATATAATTTCTTCATAATTAATTTCTCTCTTCTGGAGAACTCATACACACACACACGCTTCGTTTTTCAACCATTTTCCAGGGAGCACACAGACGTGTGTGACCGTGTTTCATTTTCCCCTTCGTTACCACCAGTTTTTCCCCTCGTTTGTACCCATGCCAATGCGCTCCTTTCTGTCCCCATCCTTCCATCTCCTCCCCCTCCTCTTCATACCTTTCCCGCACTGAATATAATTAATTCGCTCAAGTGGTTGAAAAATTCGATTTCACCGCATTTTAAACCATACCTACATACATACATACATATGTGCATATAATATGTGCCGCGCACAAACCATAAAGTGCATTCCTTCTTTTCGTGAACCTTCTGTGTGTGTTCCTTGCTTGCTCAAGGCAATATGATTTTCCTTTCTACAATTTTCTTCTCTCCTTGCTTTCCCCTGCTATACAGTGCAATCTAATACCTTACACTCAGCTGTTCCCCTTTTGTTAGCCTGCCTCCTTGCATTCACAATACTTTCACCAAATTCTAAATGTTTCTTCTTCCCATTTTTCGCTCTGTTTGTTAGGCACATTCTTCCTGTTTGTGAACTTCCTCTCTTCTCCTCTCTCTCATTCTCCCTTCTCCTCTCTCTCATTCTCTCTTTTCCTCTTTCTCATTCTCCCTTCTCCTCTTTCTCATTCTCCTCTCTCTCTCTCTCTCTCCTTCTCTCTTATCCTCTTTTGCACTTTCCCCTTGCTTTCTCTCGCTCCGTCTAACACTTTCTCTCTCGAATCAAGTCCCATTCTCTCTTTTCGGTTGCAGTCTCCGCACCATTTCCATGAAACGTCCCCTGTTTCATCTCTCTCCTATTGAGTCTCTCTTTTCCAGTTTGTGGCCTTATTTTCTCTCCTCCCTATCTTGCCTCAAATCTCTCGCTTCATTCCTTTCCCTTCATACTACTTGAATTCACTTTCTTTCCTCCAACCTTCTTGCCTGCACTTCGCCTTGTCCTAAGAGAAAATTCTTGGCTAGCAAGGACTGTAAATGCAGTTATAGTGGAATAAGAATTCAGGCAGAGAGAGAGCAAAAAATAGGAAATTTAATCAATACACAGAGTACAAGGTGGAAAGCGCAATTTCCAGGAAAATTTTGAGATAAAGGTCGTTGATGCATTGGACAAGTCCTTCAGAAGCTATTCCATTCCTTTCTGCTCTGTCCTTTTCTCTCCCTCCATTGAGAAAATCTCCACAAGAAATAGAAGGTCCTTGTGTGTATACCAAACATTTTTTCGTCGTCCTTCCTCATGGCCAAAGGAAAATAGAAGGGAAAGAATGAAATACCGATTGTCAAGGCATATTTTTTTTACGTTTGCAAAAGTAGCAATTCAAGAGACAATCAAAGGACACTTGACAGAGGAGCTACAATCTCAGAGAAGAGAACGGAGGAGCTCTCAACAATTTTTTGCTGTGTTCATTTTTTTTTTTACAACACCGAATGCGGGGGTTGGGAACAATAAAAACTGAGTTAAAAATTTATAATAAGAGGGTATAAAAGGATACATTACGTCAAAGATGAAACATTGAGAGGATAGGGGTGTATAGGTGTAATAGGTAGGAGTTGTAGGGGAAAGTCGCACATTGAGGGCAAAGGAAAGGGAGAAAGTGAAAGGCAGAGAAAGAGATAGAGAGACGGAGAGGACAAGAGGCAGAAAGAAGCAAGAAAAAAGAGAGACAATTCAAAAGCACTCCAGAGAGGGGAGGGGAAATACTGGAGCCGGAGAAAGCGAGAGCCACCAAGGACTTCCATACACACAAAACGTTTATGGATGGCACGAATAAAACGCAGACAACATGGAAAAAAAGGTCCACTCACAACTTTGGCTCTTCTGTACGTTTTTTTACAAAAAAAAATCCATTTTCCGAAATATTCAAAGTGACATGAGACAGGCAACAAACCATTCTTTCCTTCCACAGTCATGTGTGCCCCCATATCTCTTCCAGGATTGTGAAAAGCATCCCATCCCATTTCTCCACTAGAACCATAAAGGTACTACCTCTCTCCAGAATCACTTTGAACACATAAGAAAAAAAATTCCTCTGCAACAAACGAAAAAAAAGTGGCGGAGAGGACAAGGGTGTACTTTCGCCCCCGTGCATGTACTATCCTCCTTCCATGTACAAAAACAACCTCGTTTATACACTATACATCTTTCTCTAGTCTTCCCTCTCTCTCTTCTCTGCAGCCTTTCCCCCCTTTGAGCCCCATTATTTGTTCCGTGTTTAAAACATTCTCCTCCAGAAGTATTTGACCATATACCCTGTCTTGCTCCGCCATTCACAACCCACGCAGAAACTCCATCTCTAATAGTATTATTATTATTATCATGCCTGAATATACAATATATACATACATATATACGATATAAACATGGAAATAACAACTCCAGCCGGGCATCAAGAGCGCATATATATGTACATTATGTATGCTATAAAGGACACGACAATAATATACGGCAATAGCAGTCAACTAGGTGAAAAGAGCGTAATGATCTTTTTTTTTGGAGTACATGGAAGCTTTTCTCTTGACTGACACCGTAACATACATGTATGCATGTACATTTGTAAATATACCTACCTATGCATATACAGGTACAACTGTAAACATATTCTGCTTCCACCTGATGAAGAAAAATTTGATAAGACTGCCACCGTACTGGGGGTACTTTTTCCGCCTCCATATGGACTTTTTGTATACAATAGTATTCACGGACTCTGGAGAGAGCCCGGAAGAGACGAGGAGAGAAAGAGAGAGAGAGAGAGATAGAGAGAGAGAGAGAGAGAGAGAGAGTGAGAGAGACAGTGAAGGGCTGAGAGAGTAGATTCTCCTCCAGTCTCTCCGAGAATTCCTCATCATGTGTGTGGGTAAAGGTGCTTCCACACCAACAACTTTACGAGAGCTTTACTTTTACTCTTCCTGACGAACGGGCATAATACAAGATCTCTCCTCCTTCCCTCTTTGTCTCTCTCTCTCTCTCTTTCTCTCGTCCTTACTACCGCTTACACCCAACAAAAAACCCCTCGTCCACTTATGCATAATCCGGTGGCCCACCAACCTTTGTTATTTCCCGTGCTCCACTACCCCAAGAGGATGAGATGAACTCAGGGAGAAAAGAAAACAACGGTGAGGAAAGGACGTGAGAAAATATATTGGAGACATAGAGAGACAAGAGGAGAGAGACTGTCACAGAGAAAAATTCAGGGAGAAAAAAAAAGGAAATCCCAGCATGGAGAAAACAGGGATGAATCCAGCAACTAAAGAGAAAAAACGGAAAGAAAAACAGAAGGTGGGAGAGAGATTACGGATAAAGTGGTTGAGGAAGACTTGTTTGGACGGGTAAAAATCAAAGCTGGGAAAGGACGAGAGACAAAGCGGAGCAGAGAGGGAAAAAAAGGGTTAATGCGCTCCCAACTAAAATGAAGCAGTAACTACATACGTACACGCATGTTGAGATATAGCTTTTTTTTTTACAATAACCTGCGAGAGAAAGAGAGAGAGAGAGAGAGAGAGAGAGAGAGAGAGAGAGAAAGAGAGAGAAGAGCAAGTCACTTCTCCACTTGTTCTTCCTCTCATTTCCAGAAGCTAACCTACTCTAATGTAAGGCCGAAGTACTTTAGAGCAGCACTCCAGCCTGCTGACAATCTCTATCTCTATTGTACTACCAACCATCCTGGGTAAAAGCGGTAGTGTTTAGTACGTACAAAATAATCAGGATAATGTCAGACTCTTTACTTTGCTCGATGACAAGCATTATTATACTTTCCTCTCTCTCTCTCGCTCTCTCTCTCTTTCGCTCTTTCTCCGTCCAACTCTTCCTCACTGTCTCCTCCCGCAAACACACACACACACACACACGTCACATGCACACATTCCTCCATTTTCGACCTCCACGAAGACCCATTCTGAGCGCATCAGAAGGGAAAAAAGAAGAAGAATTCAAGTATATATAGGTATACGTACATATATAGATACATATATTATATAGACATGGAGTAATTTCCCCTTCGCGCTTCTTCCCCACTTGTTCCACGCTTAAAAGGAACTGTGGCTAAAGACGGTGGTCGAGTGGAGTGGGAAAGTAGCAGGGAGAGATTTCATTCATGAGAATCATAAGTGATGATACCGGGGAGAGAAAACCAATGTCATGAGCAAGAGAGAGATAGAAAAAGAACTAGAGAGAGAGAGAGCGACTGCTGTAGAAAAAGAGTTAAAACGAGAGAGAGAGAGAGAGAGAGAGAGAGGGATCCAGAAGAGAGAGAGCGAGATAGAGAGAGAGAAAGAGAAAGACAAAGGAACTCGGAAAGAAGAGGCTCTTGTAATGGAGCCCATCATCATCTCCATAGCAGCTATGGAGTCATCTTCTCCCCGACAAACTTTCTCTTAACAACCGTTTTTTTCCTCTCTTAACAACATCTTCTCTCTTTCTCTCACACTTTCTCCATGTCCTTCTCTTCACTCATCATCCCCCTCATTCCGGGGAAGAAGATGAGGTGAATAAAAAAAAAAAAGAAGGAAAGAAGATGATCATCATCACACGAGGATGATGAAACCCTCCTCTCATTTATTTATATGTATACATTAGATACATACATACATATGAGCACATAAACTACCCAGACTCACACAAGGAAAGAATTGCGCCCGTGGTATTAGATGAGAGGAGAGAGAAAGAGAAACCCACCTTCCCTCCCGCTTCCGTTTGCTTCCCGCTTTTCTCTGATTACAAAGTATTATATATAAACGTATTCCATCCCCTCCACCTCCTCTTACATCCCCACAAAAAAGCTACGTATAATATATTGAATACGTAAAAACCCCTTTCCCATCCTTCTTCTTCCTTATTCGTTTTACTGGCACACTTTTTTTTTCTTTCTTGGGGGTTGCGCTATATAACTTTTCCCTCGCTCTTTTCACATTTTCCTATGTATACCACACATTCTTGTCCAAAAAGGGGAACTAAAAGAATCTCGTCTCATCCACGCTACACGTCTCACTTTCATGGACTTTTCCAAAAAAAAAAAAAAAAGGAAGGGGGCGGCGAAGGCGGAGGAGAAAGGAAGATAGAAAAGGAGTAACATTTTTTAAATGTCACGGGTCAAGTAGAAGAAAAAATTCGTTAAGGACACACCATCACACCACCACTACCTGTACAGATAGTAAAAAAAAGGAGGCATATATGCATAGTGACGGAGAAATTCTGTGTGTCCTGAAAATCGATACAATTATTCTTCGCGACAAACAAGACCCAAGAGCGAGGTGGAGGACGAGGACAACGACAATGTCACCACAAGTGGCAGTGTGGAGAGGGTTAGTAGTAACAGAAGGGCTGTAAAACAAATTTCGAATAAAAAAAGTCTCTCCCTGTGAAATGTCTGTGTGGATCATGACAAATAAAAAAAAAGTTTGGTGTGGGGGTCGCTCTCGCTTTTTTCAAAAGCCATGGAGAGAAAGGAAGAAGAGATGATGATGACGGTGACTATACGATGCTGATGATGGAGGCATTTTGAAGACTTTTTATTTCCTTTTGATATGTTTGGCGGGGGGACATTTTTATTTTTTATTTTTTTGCGAATGAATGGGGAGGGAGGATGGTTCTACTCCAACCAACTATTACTATTTCTGGAATTCCCCAAAGAGATTCCCTCTGTGTCTGTCATCATCATGGTTGAGTAAGTATAGTAACGGAGCGAAGCGGAGGAGGATGAGGAGGGGACGACCAGGAGGAGGCGGAGGAGAACGAGATATTTGAGAGAAAGAGAGAGAGAGCGGAGCGAGAATTTTACCTTTGGCTTGTTTTCACAAAAAGAGTTGGTAGGGTACATAAAACAGTCACCTTGTCCTATTCCTCGAGCATAAGAGTCAATCAATAATGAACCAGGAGAGAGAGAATGTGAAAGAGTGAGAATGAGAGAGAGAGAGAGAGAGAGAGAGAGAGAACAGTGAGACAGAAGAAGAGAAAGAGACAAGAGAAACAAATTCAGAGAGATAGAGAGACGACGAGAGAGAGAAAGCGGAGGAAAGAACAAGAGATACATGTAGATATAGGGAGACGGGGAAATAATATACCGGAATAGGGAAGATATGGAGGAATAGTTGGACCTCCAAAAGTATTAATGATGATAATACTAAAAAACATTCCCCGGACAAAACCACATTCATACAGATCTACTACCAGCCAACCAGCCTATACTTGCCAAATGAAATACATACATCACTCCCAGAGAGATTGTTTTGCTAAAAAATATCTCATGCCTCAATGTACACGAGAGGAATTGAAATAGTGACTACGTGACTATACCCTATAGATCCCCATATATAAACAAAGAGGAAAAGAGTTATATGATAAAAACATGGTGAAGATTACACATTTTTCTTGTGTATACATATCTATATGATACTCATATTCAAACAGAAATGTCTATGAACACTGAACACTGACGTAAAGTGAAAAAAGGTTTCTTCCTTAAGCCACAGGAAGAGATGAAGGGCATTGATTGTCTCCGTATGTTTGGGTTTGTTATATAGGTGTAAGCGAATTTCATCTGCGGAACCCTCTTAAAAACTTCAACAACTTCCAAAACTTTCACCATTACCCACATATACATACATCCATACAGAGAATAGGCAGGCCAATTTATAATTACTAAAACTATATGTATGCAGTATGCACACAGGTCAATTTTGCAGCATCTCCTTCGAAAGAAGGATTATGCGCGAAAATCTTTGAGAGACCTAAAGGACCAGAGAACGAGACAGAGAGACACACAAGAGATTATAATTACTGATATATGTCAAGAATATGACGAAAATAACGTTCCAAATACACATACGACATAATCAAAATCCCCTTGTAGTAGTCACACACAGCATTATAGGAGCCACAGAGATCGTGGCCGCCGGAGAGATTTTGCAGTGTGTGAAACAGCTTTTCATTTGATTAGTAGGATGGATAGGATTTGATAATAATAATGATGATGGTGATGAGAGCATCCTCATCGTCATCACCAACACTAGCAGCAAGCAGCATCAGCTCCACACAGAAAAAAAAGGATTTTTTGTTTGTACAAATAGCTCTCGGTATGGGAATCCATACCACATTCAACATTATACACACAGAGATAGAATAGATACATTTAAATTCAAGTACGTGAGAGCCACACACTCAACAGTGAAAGGGTTTATCTGCATTTGTGATGATGCGAGCCATAATACCTTTTTTTTTTATCTCTCTATACATGTACGCAAATTACTAGTATACATCAAATTCCAGAAAATTTTAGCAAAGCAATATACCTATAAATACAAATCCATCATATACGCAAAATATAAATCCCCTCCCCCACTCTTTGAAGTGCTTTGATGAATCGGGTTAAAAATACAGCCGCTCATGTTATAGACCCAAAGAGAGGGATATCAATATTATCAATCCAAACATAAATAATTTATTCTGTCTGTTCTCTCCATCCATCCCCATATCCTCCGCAATAACAAGTTACTACTTGCATCCAAAGGGAATCTTTGTCAGCAGATTTTCATTGAAAGTGTGTCAACATAAAAAACCGTATTTGTTATCTGTATCCCTCTCACAAAAAAAAATGCATTTCAATTTCATTAGTTCTTCGTAATAAACTTTCAGTAATGGCTTATTGGAAGGCCAATTATTGTGAAAACTTTGTATTCATGATTCATGCACATGACTAAAAAATACAATCTGTCAACGAAATCAACGACGCTTTTCAAGGCACCTATGAAGCCTTCATGGTCAAGCAACGATAGATCTAAGGAAGGAATTTAACTTCCAGTACAAATGTTCGGCGAAAAAGAAGTATACCAAAAATCAATGAGCAAAATACATGGATGTATTTAGTAGTTTGGTAGCTTTTTAGCTTTTATAACGTTATAACCAATTAAAACGTATCAAGTTAGGATCACACTAAACCCATTTTATCCACTGTCTAAATCAGTCTTTCAAAGTAAACGCCGACTTGGCTCGGTATTCGGTATCATCGATGAATCTATTTTCATTGCCGGTTACATTTATGTTATGTATCAATCATCGAATTAATCAAGAACCGATATGGACAAAGCGATATCTCAGCAATTTAGGGATTCTTTAATAATTCAGGAAACCATCATCTGCTCGTGTATTTGATACACTTATTAACTTAACGGTATCGGTTCATAAGTATCATCTTGTAAGCCGAATACAGGATAACAATACGTAACTTTCCTCAAATTAAAAACTAGAAAATATCTGGAAAATGAGCTTACTTACAACCGAATAATCTGATTCTTCACCATACAAATACAATACAACACAAAGATTCTGGTAAAGGTGTTTAAAACGTGTAAACCACCTTGCTATTGCCGACTACTTGATTCATTGCTACTTGATTTGGTTAACAAACCATCAAAACTGGCTAATAACAAATAATCCTGATTCCTTGGTTCCTTTCATAGATACTGCGTTTGCTAAACCGGATTTGCGGCATTCTAATATAGATAATTCTATTTTTTGAGGGTATAGAGCAACGGAAATAGAGCACAAAACTCCTTGTCTAAAAAATTCATAAATCCAAAAGACGTCCCAAGAGTCCTATTCGTATTACGGAAGGTATGCGTGTCATGTTAAGCTCTGGTATTTTTAGCTGATGCACTTGTTATTACGAATCAAAAACTATACATCAACCTTGGAAGATTTGGCCGACATTGCTTTTTTATACGTCCAGGGACTGAAACCAGGACGGCTTTTAGTATTGGGACATTTCCAAGGATAGTCCAGCTGACGTTTAAGGTTAATAGCTTTGTAACCATGGAAGGAAGGAACCCTTTCTTTTTCTTGAATCCAGAAAAACTGATATAAAATGTTCCAACTCAATATAGCGTTTTGGAATATCGACCCTGCTTGACAGACAACTGCTTCAAAAACGTTGGATTTGTGACGGTCAAAAAGTAAAAAAGCAACCGGTCCAAATCTTCCAAAAGGGCTTCCACATTTGAAAATACGAACTTGACTTGGAAACCATAGGTCGGCCGAAGGTTCAACTGTAACAAATTCCTCAACACACTCCCTCAACATAATGATTCCGATTTTGAAATGGGTCCATCCCTACTTTTTGAAACTCTGTTTTATCACTAATCAAAGTTAAAGACAATTTCCAAAAATACGGTAAAACTTACCAAGTCTGAGTTCTCCGAAATTCCCACACCCAATCTTCTTGCCCACTTTAAAGTTTGGCCCGACCATGAGGACGGCAGCGCTACCGGAACTTGACCCGGCCGCGTGATGAGTGCCTCGGTTCTGCATGAAGAAATCATAAAAATTTGCACGACTCTCACACCATAAGAAAATCTTTGGAATTGTCCTTTCAACAGCCGTATTTATTTTTTGATTCTTTTCCAAAATTTTCACTTAAAAGAATTCCGTCCCCTAAACCAAAAAAAGTCTCTCCTCCAAAATAAATATAAGAAAAAACAACAAATGACACAACACCAAAAAAAAAAAAAAGGACACGATCGTGAACACTTTTGAACAACCACAACAATGGACACACACCCTTTTTTTTTCAGGAAAAATCCCCTTTTCGACGTTCCCAGTTACTTTTTCGAGAGAAGAAAAAAAAAACTCAAAATAATTTCCGAGAAAAAAAGTATGGGGAATATATAATATCCAATTTATATATTTTTTGGTGATTTAAAGAGACACTTTTTTATTTCAAGAGTACATGATGATGGTCACTATTACGGCATTTTCCTCTCTTCCTCCTTTTTTGAACGAAAAGGGTTAGACACCGTCAAATGTCGAGAGAAAACGGGAGTTCAGATGTAGAGAGAGACATTTTTTTGGGGGAGAAAGGATTTTACGTTTTTTTGCTGGAATTTCTCCCCACTTTTCAAATTACGAAATCTTGTACTATTTTTTTTTGTATTTTTTCCGAAAAATATAACCAAAAAAAAAATCAAGAGAAGACAAGTTCACGGATATGATGGGTAATGAGGATAGAGAGAAACTGCACCACCACCAACTTCTACCACATCCAACCAACAAAATTTTTACGGCTATTCCAAACGAGAGAGAGAGAGAGAATCCACCAGAGAGAAAAAAAATGAGGAGGAAAGGCGGAGGAACACCTCCAAGATCATCCTCAATTCACGTCACCTACAACAATGAATTTATTTTCGAAAAAAATCAACTTTTCCCCCTAAAATTTCTCCGTCAAAATTAATTATTACCCTTCTCAGAAAAAAACAAGGGTGTGTGCCCAGGTCAAATTTGGGGTCAAAAGGGCAAGAGAATCCGGGGACCGGCTTTAACGTGATTGGGGGCAAACCCCCTGAATGTGAACCTCTTTTACCTTTGTAAAATATTACGGTGATACAGAAGACAGACAGCTCTTTTTTTTTTGGATGGGAGAAAAGTCAGGATTTTTGGGGGAGGCCCTGCCCTCTAACGAACTTCTGGGAGTTTCTGGGGTGTCCTGAGGATCCTTTTGGGAGCCGATCAGAAGCACTTTTACCTCCCAACGGCAGAGTGCGGGCTTAGGCCTTTGATTGGAAACGTGACTAAAAGGGTTGGGGTTGTTTCCACATTTTAATCTTGATTTGAAAACGTAAAAAAATGGATTAATAACATTCGTTAAAAGTGTGGAAAAATACCTGGAATTAGTGGATAATTTTTTTTTTAATGGGAACATTTCCATTTATTTTGAGGTCAAATAACTCACCTTTGGTTTTGGGAGGAAGTTTTCTCCAGACGAAAATGCGTCACAAAGCCCCGAAATCCTGGATGGAATAGGAACACAGAATATGGAAATAAACCAAAAAATTGTTGGATGTTGACTCGACCGTGTTTTCCGTTTTTTGTGTGACGTCAAATTGTAACATAGTTTGAGGTAGTTCGATTTTCGAATATGGCCAATATGGGTCAAAGGTCAAGTTCAAATGCATTGAGGGAACAGGAATGAAATGTGATTGAGCTTTAAAATTTTTAATTTTGACGTCAAAATATACACTTGTGCAAAATGAAAAATGACTGCTGAATTAGGATGGTGTTGAATTGGTTGTTTTTTAATATGTTTCACAGTTTAATTGTCATTCAACGCAACACCGATTTAAATGCATGACAGATTGCATTTAAATATTGATCTTTACATTTTATTGTAGGCATTTTAGGCGTCAGTTTAGATTCTTTATAGATATTCAGGTTTCACATTTCAGAAGTTTTAAGCACGAACGAAACACGACTATACACGACACTTCTGTTTTGTGATAATAATAATGTATACGTAATTTATTTGTATTAAATTAAATAAAATTAGAAATAATTCAAAATATCAAAATAAAAAATAAGATTGGGGCAAACCTGATTTTTTTTTCAGGGAAAACCTGTAAAATTCCTATATTCTGCAGCGCACCGGACAATTTAAAATTCTCATTATAAAGGAAAGCAAAATGAAAACTAGCAAATTATGTAATCGCACTCATCCGACTGTTCAGATTGGCTTCGAAATTGGAAATCCAATTCAATTATTGAGGGCTTCAAAATTATATTACCAAAATTATTTGCGAAAAATAAATACCTGTAAAAGAATAATTATTCTTTGATAATAATAATATGAAGCCTTTGACGTATTTTCACTAAAAAAAATAATTGTAATATACATATATTAACCTTAGCAACTCAAAACAAGGTTTTTCTTAACGGATCCAAAGTAAAAACTGTTTTCTACGCAATTAATTAGAAATATTTGTGGAATTAATTAAGTAATCATAACAATCGAAGTTAATATCATTTTTCAAAATTTTACTCGCACCTTAAACCTCAATCCTCAAACACATCTTATTTGCGAGGCAGTATTAATATTGACAGTATACTGCAGGGGTGGGCACGATTTTGGATTTTGCGGTCACTTCTATCATTTTAGCAATGGCGATGATCACCAGAATTATTGGACCTATTTTGACCTTATCTATAAAGCTAAAATGTGTGAGACTCACAAGTGCATTAAGTATTTGTTTGCAATTTAGACGTGCAGTAGGGCTTCACATATCGATTGCGTAGGAATTGACAGATACATCATGCCCTGCATTGCTAAATAAATAAAATTAAAATAACACTTTCTGCGAAAATTTGTACGTATTTGATCAATTTCCTTGAAAGCTTATCTCACAAAATCCCGGAAACTTGTTTTCATACATTTCCTTTAAGTTTATAGATATTTCCTTCAAAACTTCGTCTCACAAATCCCCTGAAAGTTTATGTTTTCAGCAATTTGCCTGAAAATTTGTCTAAAAAATTGGCGGAAAATTTGTATGGTCTTACTTTTTCGGTAGTTCCCTTTGCATTACAAATTTCCTGACAATATGTCTCACAAATCCCCTGAAAAATGGTTTCAGCATTTTTCCCGACATATTATCTCCCAAATCAGCCAACGTTTGTGTTTTTAGGTAATTCCCTGGAATTGTTGCGGTAACCTATATTCTTTCAGCAATTTCCCTGAAAATTATCACAAATTGGTGGAAAAATAGGTTTAATCGACTAAATTAAATATTAAATTACAGAATGCAGGCAGATTTATTCTCCCACGGCTGGTACATATAATGGCTTGTCCGGAAGTCTTCAGACAAATATTTGAGTTCCTCTTGTTGATCCAGGTTGCAGGCATGTATGCCATTCGGCCATACATATCCAGTTGGTTAGAATTAATTATTATTTTTACTTAACTGGCGAAGCCTGAACAAGTGATGTATCAAGCCAAATATGTAATTACCAGTGTGAATATCAATTCATGTTACACCCGCAATATTTTTGGTATTAAAAAGGTAGGTTTGAAATCTGGGATAGATATTGCGCTAGAGCTTTTAGGAAGTACATTAGTGGTTTTTATTAGCAATTACAGGTAAAACCATCCAAACTGAAAAATGTAAAACCCACGAGGAAAGAATATTTAATTCGTATAAAACCCTTGCAAATATATACATTGTGCCTCAGTTTAGGCCCGGGCTAACAAAAAAACGAATTAACAATTAACCATCTGAGTAAATAAATACATTTGATCATTTATTATTCTATTTTTAATTTCGTCCACTAATGCTGGTCGTTGCCTTAAATTAATTAACTTTTCACAGAGACGTCGAGATGAATATAGGCGGAATTCTTGAAATGATTCTTCTCGCTTTTCCTGGAGGCCGCAGCGTGGTTCGCTTTCTCGGGGACCAGCAGTTTCTCACTTTGCCCTCAATTCGCCGCATTTGTATATGATTTTCTCCAGAATGTTCTCAATCAATCCGGGGAACTCTGGAAAAATAAATTAAAATAATGATGATGATAAATCTTTATGGAATGTAAAATGTAATACAATATAACGATGACAGTGTTTTTCTGTAAAATGTACCGAGTCTGTCTATTTTTGTCTGAGCTAATTTTATTCTTTATTTAAAAGTTAAATTGTTTATATTAAATATTTTTATTTAAATTGTTTAAATTCTAATTGTTTTATTTAAGATTAGGTAAACTATTTGAAATTTTAATGTATTTGATTTAAGTTTCGGTAAAATATTTGAAATAATTTTAATGTATTTTTTTAAATTGGGGTACAATATTTGACATTTTAATTTTAACTAAACTTAAATTTACACCGTAATTACTTAATTCCATACTTTTAAGTTCGGGTAAATCTGACATCGTAACTAATTTTAATTAAGTTTACGGAAACTATTTCTTAGTTTGATTTTTCTAATTCTGATTTATTTAGACTGCCTTTTTCTAATTTTTACATTTTGTTTTTTTTTCTACTGCTGGTCTGTTTGCGTCTGGCTTTTTCCTACTTTTATTTTTTTTTGCATTTTATTTTCTAATTTTGATAGTTTTACATTTAAAAAAATAATTTTGGTCTTTCTACATGTTGTTTTTTATAATTTTGACCTTTTTATATGTTGTTTTTTTTATCATTTTGACCGTTTTATGTTGTTTTTTCTTATTATCGTTTTGTTGCAATTAGTTTTTTCCAATTCTGACGTCTTTATATTTTGTTTCTTTCTAATTTTGGCGTTTTATCAGTTGTTTTTTCGAATTTTTATAATTCTATACATTTTGTTTTTTTCTAATTTTGGTCTTTCTACAAGTTGTTGTTTCTAATTTTGATAGTTTTTATTTTTATTTTTTCGAATTGTGGTCTTATTGCATTTTGCTTTTTCCAATTGTGCTCTTGTTGCATTTTGCTTTTTCCAATTGTGGTCTTGTTGCATTTTGTTTTTTCCAATTTTGATCTTTTTACATGTTGTTTTGTTTTGTAATTTCGGTAGTTTACAATTTTGGTCTTTCTACATTTTTTTATTTTTAATTTACAATTAGTACATAGAATTATAATTAAAAAAAATTTCAGGGTCGATGCTTTAAGTTTTGGTTTTCAAATTTCAGTGATTGTTTTTAGTTTTTTAACTTGTGCTTTTAATGTTTTTCTCAGCGATAGAGTTTTTGCTGTAACTTTTTTGACGTTTGATGTGATTTGTTGAAATGCTAATTTAGCCTTTTTAATTATATCGTTGGAACTTCCATATTATTATCAAATTCATTTTTTTGCTTTGATTTAAAAAGGTATACCTATGTATCTACGTCTACAGGCTTCCCTCATTTGGAAGAAGTAAGTGCGACAATTTAAAACCGTTAATACCAATGCAACGCCGTAATAAATTTGTGCCATAATAATGCTTGGCGAGTACAAATGATGGATTCAATGGCACAAACTTCATAATTATTAAACTGATTTGATCTAAATATATGATTTTAGTCTAGAAATAGAAGCTATGCAGAAGTGAAGATTTGAAAATGGCTCGTGGTATGTACATACATGCCTGCTCCTGTGAAGTAATGTGTCTTTCAATTCATTTTAAAAGGCAAAAAGTGCTTTTTAAAAGGAATATTGGATATTTTTTAAATATGGTTTTACATGTAATAGATTATACCGATACTCATTTCCGGCGGCTAAAATATAAAATTGATAGCTTACAAGCAATATACGCAGTTTTACTTCTAAAATGAAATGATCAATCAAGAGAGCACAAATATTAAAACTAGGAAATTATAATTAGAAATTTGCACTGTGTAGTCCCAAATTGATCGTAGGTTCAATTATATTAAACAAATATAAATGAAATACTCAAAATGTGATTTTGAGTATTCTGAAAACAACCAGGCTCCACTCCACAGCATAATTTTTGTTGTAGACAAGTCACTCAAAATCAAAACATGGGTATTTTAGACTTCTTTAAAAACATGTGTGCACGGATTTTCGTGAAACCTACTTGGTTACCTTTACAATAAAATTTGTCAGCAAATACAGTCATTATTCTCTTTGCAACTATGTATATACAGCATATCGATGCTTAAGGATTCTTGGACTAGTTGCACTATGTACGTGCAAGATTAATCTGCAATTAAAAAATTGCAAAACCATCAGAATCAGAAGGTGTATAATTCCTCAAAGCAAAACGCACTAATTGGCAAAAATCCTGAAAGTTATTTCGCAGAAAGTGAATGAATGTTTCCACCTCTCTGTGAAGTAGCATAGAAATTCGAAAAAAAATTTGTACAGAATTTAATGTGGTTCCAGTAAAAAACCTCGTTTTCAGATTCGTTTTGACAAAGTTATGAAGATGTTTCTGTGCAAACTTCCAAAAGCAGAGAAAATTGTCTAATTTTCAACGGTTTCAAATTGTCTAAATTCCATACAACCTGGCCAATTCTGGTAAAATTCGAATTTCAACTGCTTAACTGGAACCACAATATAATTCGTATTTCTGGAATACGCTGCCGCAATGGGACAATTGATTGAATTAATTGTCAACAACAATAGATTAATTATTCATTAATCTATTTCTGTGAAATCATTTTCAAGATTTTTGTTACCTGTTGTGTTGTTATAGTTTATTTGACTTATAAGAAATTTCTACTTTAACTTTTAGTTTTGCAACTAGCAATAAGAATGACTGCAGTTATCGTTAGTCGAAAACAATCCGTAAGCATCGTTCATATTAATTTTTAGTAGGTCCCAAATACATATAGTTACATGCAATAATTATTGGTGATGGTGAATAATAAAAATATTTCCAGCATTGGGCATGATAAGCATTAAACATAAATTCGGGACAGCTAAATTATCCTTCATATTTTACAAAAATTTTGTTTACTCACTGAAATTTTGCTCTTTACGTCTTCAAAAAATACTTCTGACTATGGAAAGTCTAAATTTTGATCAAAATTTAAAATCGGTTTTGGAAAAGCACATATTGTTGAGCTAATGGGCATAAACTTCATGAAATGATTTGAGTTTTCATAAATGATTTCACGAAACCTCAAAATTGATATAAAAACAAAATTCTTTTGTTTATGAGCTCAAAACATTTGCATTTACAAAAATATACAATGTCATTATTTATCTGAAGTTCCATTTTTCCACATTTTTAATTTTTACCCTTCGAGAAAAAGCTTTTGTTCAAAACATACACGAGTACTATTTTTCAACCGTTAAACATAAATGTATATGACAAAAAAAACAGAAATTTGACTGTCCCTATGATAAAAATTAAAAACACATTGCAGAAACTATGTATATGCCCAGCTAAAATAATTACAAAATACCTAATTGCAAATTGCCAATTTCAAAATGTTTAGTCTATATCATGCATATATAGGGACATTCAAAGCATGTTTTTTTAAACATAGAACATTTTTTAATGGTTGAAAAATAGTTGTTTGTACATTTTTTATACAAAAGCTTTTTCTAGAAGGTCTGAAATTTGAGAAAGCGGAAAATTTGAAAATTAGTGGCAACGTATATACAGATATTTTTTGGAAAAGCGCATTTTTTGAGCTCATAAGCAAAATATTTTTTATTTTTATCAATTTTGAGATTCATCAAATCAAAAATTTATGCTTATAAGCTGAAAAGTATTTGCTTTTCCAAAAACAATTGTTAATTTTTGTTCAAACTTTCAACATTTCATATTCAGAATTATTTCCTATAAAAATGCAGAACAAATTTATTTCAGTAATTAAAAAAACATTACAATTATCCTGTATTTTTCAAAAAATATATGATAATTTGACTGTCCCTAAATATACATGTCATTACAAATTAAACTATACAAATTAACTAATATACGAAAACACACATGGCCTTAACTCTTTCACCAGCATTTCCATCTGAAATCATTTCAAAATGCTTAATTACAAAATACAAATTTAAATATATTTTCATCCTGTACATATAGGGACAGTCAAATCATGCTTTTATCAAATAACGTATTTATGTTTAATGGGTGAAAAATAGTTATGCATTTTTTGAATAAATGCTTTTCCTGGAAAATAATTAAAAATTTGGAAAAATGTAAAATTCGGAAAAAAAGTGACCGTGTATATTTTTGTTCTTATGTTGTCAACAATCTGCCGAATCCGCCATAGCCCTAGTAAAATGCCTTAAAATGCCCTACAACACTCTAGAAGGCCCGAACTTAGCAAATTATCAGAGCTCTATCAATGCCAGGGCATACATATATGACCTACCATACGTACATATGTATAGGTACGGACGTATACCCAATACATGGGACGATGTCACATTAATATCACAAGAAATCAGTACTGATTTAATAATTGTGGTTACATTTAATTAAAAAATATGAATGGAAATAAGTGATAAATTTATATGAATTTCTATGTATTCAGTGGTTCCTTCCCATCAGATGTTTGGCTGCTCTTGTTGATACTCGGTGGAAAAAGGAGAAGCAAGCGCAGACTGCTTTTTCCCCAACATATCCTCTCTCGTCTTTTTAGGGATGAACGGTTCATGGCCAACGCACACTTGTTGGTTGGATGCGGTGGAAGTTGGTGGTGGTGCATTTTTCTCTCTCTCTCTCGCTCTCTCTGTCTGTCCTCAGAATTTGGTGTGTGACTGTGTTTGGTGCATTCACATTTTATTCCTATACACTTTGGAACATTTTGGAAAATTTTTGAAATTGGGAGTGATTTCCCCGACAAACCTATAAAAAATCCTCCCAAACAAATAAACCATGTTTTTCTCCGGATCTGGACCTCCCCCGTTCTAAATATTCCATTTGCCCAAATTTTTGGGGGAGGGGAGAGAGAATCCCTCAATTGTGACCATCACCATGAACTCCTATTAAATTTTTAGGATTTAAAAAAAAATAAAAGAAGTCAGTTATCGTAAAAAAAAGTTCCCAGAAATGAATTCAATTTTCTGTGTTTAAATCTCAAAAAAAAAAGGAAATTTACAGCGGGCAGCTAAAAAAAGGTCTTTGGCCGTCACTTGTTGTGTTGGTTTCTGAAGTGCTCAATCGTGTGTATTTTTGTTGTTGTGATATTCGTTTTGACAAAATAAATTTTTTCCGAAGCAAAGAAAAAAGAAGTGAATTTTTTTTAAAGTGAGAAATTTCGAAGTGGCAAGAAAAAAAACAGCTGTTGACAAAAAATAAAAATAATAATAATTGTTTGATTTTCTTTTTTTTTTTAATGGTGTGAGTGGTGCGAAAGTGTTTATGATTTCTTCATGCGAAACCGAGGCACTCTTCACGCCGCCTGGTCAAATTTTGCCGTCCTTATGGTCGGGTCAAGCTCGGGAAAAGTGAATAATAAGCTTGGATGTGACAATTTCGGAGATCTCAGACTTGGTAAGTTCTTGGGATTTTTTATTTGAATTTAGAAAAATTTGAATACATCGTTTCCTCAACGGTCCAAAAACTACAAGGGCTTCATTCTAAGAATACGTTGTTTACTTTGTTTATTTTAATATATTTTTTTTTATTTTCAAAGCAAATCAAAAACGGACTCAGTATTTGAAAAAATAATTTTTGAATGACTTCACCGCCAGTTAGAAAATCTTGATTTTTGTTTTGATGGTTCAAGTCGCGGACTATAATTCCAGACCGGTTCTGTTATTATTGTGAGTGTGACCATGTTATTGACATTCAAGGGACACTTAAGGGAGGGTGAATATTATTATTTAAGGACAGGTGTAATTGTTTTTGTCCAAATATCATCATCACCCATAATCCCATCGTGTTCTTATACAGTCCAAAAAAACTCCCTGTACCCAAAACTTCAAATTCAGTGAACAAGTCCTCCAAAAATGCAAGTATTGTTGGTGGGAAGTTTTGATTTTAAAACAGGTGTAACTTTCCGTCTTGACGTCTTGAGCTTAGACCACTGAGAGTTGTATATTGTTGAGCTGGATTCCTCTGATTGTCGGAATTATCAGCTTAGAAAAAAAATCAAGGAATATTGTATTAGAAAATATTTCCAGTTACCCGGAACGGGAAAGAATTCGGGGTATTTTCGGATTTATTCGTATGTATATGTATACGTTTATTCTGAGGGAACAAAGACACTAGGCGTCCCCCTCCATCTCCCTTTTGTCCTTGAAACAGGTGCAATAAAGATGACAATTTTTAAATATTTTAAATGAAGCAAAATACTTTGAAGGATATATTTTATATGCTTTATTTTATTTATTTTAAGGGCGTCTTCACCATGGTCAGATTAGTAATAGGCAATCAAGTGGATTTTACACCTTAATTCACACCTCAAATAAAATTCCAGACACAGATTGTGATTAATGAATGAATGTAATGAATAAGGGGGAGCCTTTAGTATAATATGTAATAGATCCAATCTGACTTTTTGGTCCGTTTATATTATGCAATTTTCTATCAAATAACACAAAGGTCAAAACCGACAAGACAGGACGCCGTTTGAAATATTTCATTGCTAATCCCGGGGAAAAGAATGCATTACTTTTAAAACCCCGCATTTTTATTCAGTAATAAAGGCCATGGATTTAGATTAATGGGAATAACTTGATTAATGTATAATTAAATAGATTTTATTTACATTCCATGTAAATAGCACATTTTTCGGTGTATCGTAAAAAGCATAATCGTGTTCAGACATTTGATATACACAATGACGCAATTCCATTATTTTTGACAGGTCACATTACACATTTAATCTGCGTACCTAATATCAATTCGGAGAAATCATTTTTTGATAAGTCTCATCTCTCATGTAGAATTCCTCCACACTGGTTTTACCGTACTTGACAAATTGACAATTGACATTTGTCAATTTGTATTTATTTATACGCATTTTCATTTGTTATGGACTCCGTACGACATTCTTCCTTTATATATGTACATATTTTGTCTGCAGGTGCATATTTTTATCTATAGCGTCTCGCACCTTTGCATTTACACTTGTACATGGTGAATGGAAGGGAATTGAAAAATTGCATTAAATTACAAAATTAATGAATTAATTATTAAATTGTTGTAAATACTCTTCGGAGTTGTTCATTGACCGGGAGAAATTAATTACTATTTTTATTTTGTAATTTATTTATTTATTATTTTCACAGACATTCGCCTCAGACTGATGACACCCAAACTTCTTCAAGTACTCCTCCTGATCCTGGGTGTCTCCGGAGCGGCCTTCGCTCACGTGGACGACCAGGTTGACATCCGGAATGACATTCTGGATCATCATCATTACACGGACCAATGGGCGGTTCACATCGTCGGAGGATCCCCGGTGGCAAACCGGATTGCGGAGAAACATGGATTTGTCAACACTGGCGAGGTGCGTGGAGCTTTTAAACGCTGAAATTAATTATAATTAATTATGATCATAGTTAACTCCCGGCATCGTTATTGCGCCTCATTTTCATTCATAAAAGGCGTTAGTAGTAACTGATGACAATTTAAAAAAAAACGTCTTGAATAATGCATCCGGTCCAGAAATGATTTTAAATAGCAGCTAAAATTGCCAAAAAAACAAGCTCCGCCCTAATTATGGAACCAAAGCCCCGCCCAAATCAAGAAACTTGTATTCATTTTGTACAAGAATTTTGACATGTTTTCCGTGTCATAACAATTCTTACAATTAACTTTTTTTTCTTGACGACTCATTCCCTAATAATAGCCTCCTGACTGTCACGAATGAGTACTGAAAATATTTATGACGTTCGCGAGTTAATAACAGTAAGTGTATTGTACAGCATCAAGTCATAATAATAAAAAATGCAATGTAATAAGGCAAATGTAACAAGCTAACGTAATCACTTTTCTCCCAATGGATTCTCAGAATCCTTTAAGCCCATCCTAAAAACTCCCCTCTTTAAATTCGTAATTAAAAGGGGGGAAACATTGTATGTATGACAATTGCCTTCTTGTTGAGGCCGTCAATTGTGGCACATCCCTCCATTTGCCTCAAAAATGTGACATGGAAGTGTGCCTTCCACGTATTGTGGTTATGAGGGAATATTGTATAATTTGTAACGTAGTTAAGACCTTTTTACTGAATACACACATTTATTCTTCTGTGTGTGGACTCTTTTTTTTTCTTTTATGGAAAGTTCATTGTGCATCGTAAGCTATAAAGTCTTTTGTGACTGCAAAAGGTATATATAGGCTTTTTCGTTGTAGAAGGGAAAAATGACCTTGGCTTCATCAAATGCTAACTAGCGG
The DNA here is from genome assembly GCA_034698585.1 of Disparrhopalites patrizii. NCBI lineage: Eukaryota > Metazoa > Arthropoda > Collembola > Symphypleona > Sminthuridae > Disparrhopalites > Disparrhopalites patrizii. The sequence goes on from JAQGBT010000100.1 coordinate 84,199, forward strand.
GATGTATACTTATTTTGCAGTAAATGTAATACATGCATATGTAATATGTATACCTGTAGTTGCTTTGTGGTAAACAGGGGGCGAGATACTCACAAATTGAAAAGTAATGAGGGGCCGCAGGTTCATGTTGGACTTTTCTGTCTCCCTTTCTCTCTCTCGATTTTATTTCTTGTGCTGTACTGCTTTTGAATATCTCCTTGCGTAAACCGACTCAGAATCTACTTTTATGTGGGAAAGCTCCTTTTGATGTGGCACAAAGCGATTAGTACAAGCGAATGTATAAAAGTGCATTTATTTTTGAACGAGCGAGTTAGGATAATGAATTGTCGGGGCCGTGTGCATGCGATTCATTATGATTATCGGTCTCTCTCTATTTATCTCTCTTCTCTCTCTCTTTCTCTATCTCTGTCTCTCTCTTCTCTCTCTCTGTCTATATCTCTGTCTCTCTCTTTCTCTCCCTCTTTCTCTATTTCTGTATCTCTCTCTTTATCTCTCTTTTTCTCTATTTCTGTCTCTCTCTTTCTCTCTCTCTATCTCTTCCTCTCTGTCCTTCTCTCACTCTTTTCCTCTATATCCTTCTCCCTCTCTCTCTATCCTTTTCTCTCTCTTCCTCTTTAATCTTCTCCTCTTTACCCTTCTCTTTCCCTGTCTACATTATATCTCTCGTCCTCTTTATCGTACTCTCTCCCTCTTCTTCGTTATATTTCTCTCTCTCTTTTTCTCTCTCACTTTTTCTTTCTCTCTCTCTCTCTTCCTCTGTATCTTACTCTGTCTTTTCCTCATTATCCTTCTCTCTATTTCTCTTTCTGTTTATCCTTCTCTCTATTTCTCCTCCTGTTTATCCTTCTCTCTATTTCTCTTTCTGTTTATCCTTCTCTCTATTTCTCTTTCTGTTTATCCTTCTCTCTATTTCTCTTTCTGTTTATCCTTCTCTCTATTTCTC